>JAOTQE010145712.1:0-11484 GCA_025631205.1 Nesometra sesokonis | reverse complement strand
CCATGTTTATTTCTAAATATAAATGTTAATGGATCCGATAATCTGATAATTATAACCCAGGGAAGCAGAGGAGGATACAGACTTTTGGAAAGGAGGGGGGTCGAAGGGGGGATGGTAGAGGGTGATTTTTTTAGGGAAGTCCGGGGGCATGTTGTAGGATTTGCTTCGCAGCATTCACTTCCAATTTGTAATTACTAGTTCTACAACATACCCAAAACCTAAAACCAGGAATCGGCAAGGAAGTGCCCGGTATCCACCTAGAAACCATACATGCTGTCCAATGTCCACTATTGGAGTTTGTGACATGTTAAAAGATTTTAAAAGCATGATAATAGAGAATTAACTGACATGTGTGAGCGAGTAAATGAGTCACAATCTTAACCTAAGAAGGAAAGGGTATTAAAACATTATACCGAAAAACACTTTTACAGCAGTCGTTACAAGAATGAAATGAAAAACGTCATCTGAAAACTCTTTCCAAAATAAATAGAATATTAGTGATCACTTGCACCAACAAGAAAGAGGGGTTCAAAATTTTAAAACATAAATTCAGTAAATTTTTCTTGAGGCCATTGTTTAGTTGTGAGTAAAGGGCCGCATACACCTACTGCGATAGCATTCCTGATGCGTTTACGACACGTTCACAATACGATTAGTACGTGACACGGTGCTTGTCGTGATCTTGTCGCGAACACGTTGTGGTGAGAAAAAAGCGCGCCATGGTTACGACACTCAAACGACAGTCAACATCTCTCAAGGTACAGGTTGAGTTGCTCGTCTTGATAACTGCGCTTCTCTAGGAGTTTATGCAAGTCACAAACTGCTGTCGCAAGTCTGTCGGGAATGCATCGTTAAGCTGTCGCGAATACTATCTTATTAGGTGGGTGCGCCCTTTAGACTACACACTTGCTTGAAAAATATTTATTAGTTGATTACTCAAGAAACAGATGATGGTGATGATAATGAGCTAAACTTTGTGTTACATTCCTTGAGCCATCATGCTCAAATAACCAAGCTTGTACAAAAGTTGTTGTAAAGGTGTTCATAAAATCCCCCATGCCACAATTGAACTATGTAAAGTATAACAAGCAATCAACACCCTTGCAAATATTTTTCTATCCGTCTGAAACCTATCACTGTAAGATGTACTGTACTGTAGTAGTAAATGTAGATGGCTACATAGGTCTAATGCATGTTTTTTATATAAGAACAATTAGGCTCAAATTGTTCAGAATTAATAATTCATTACTTTTGAAAAGTATGAAAAACAGAAACAAAAAAGTGTAGTGTACAGTAAAAATCAGCCCATTATGTTTTTTAGATTTAGATGGTAAGACACAGAAAATGTGAAGTAAATCGGACCAGTAGTTTTGAGATATGGATATAGATGGACAGACAGACACACACACACACAAACAGAGTTCAATTCATTGCAATATCCTCTCCCACTTCAGTGGGGAAAAGGAAAAATTTAGATCCCACTAGAGACATACAAATGACTTCCCGATACTTAATCAACCATATCCATAAAGCGTGCACAATTTTACAATTTCAACCGCTCATATTGCCAATGGGACAAGGTATCAGATTGATTATCACATGTAACCGAGTTATGCGGACCAAATGCATTTCAATTAATAATTACTTCCAGCAAGTTCTGGTGAATTTGAACATGTTAAGAATTTCATTTAGATAATCAATATATATTTCTTTTATTATTCAATTATGTATATTTTTGCTGTTTAATATTATGTGGTTATTGAAGCGAGCCAATATTAAATATTTAAATATTTTCTCAATGAGCAGAGGGTAGTTTAATATGCACTTCAATGTCAGGGGCGGATTTAGAGGTGGGGGTGTGGCGGATTGGCTCCGACTCCCTCCTCCCCCACTTTTAAAAGGTAAAGTGTATCAATCACTATAAACCGACAAATATTTAAGCAGTCGTAAGACAATAATTGATCCTTTAGAAATACTTCTGAGGCCATTCCTGGCGTCTACAAACAAAAATTTCTGGAGAGCATGCCATCAGGCATCCTAGTTCAACTTTGACTGTTTAACGCCTCCCCCTCCCCCCCGGCTTTTCGAAAATCCTGCATCCGCCCATTAGTGCCTATTTAAAAATATTTTGGTCATTTTCAAGTGACAGTACATCTTTAAAAAGTTCATGAATATCAAATTTATTTTAACCAAGTTTGATTTAAAGGGCATACCTTCCAAAATTCAACAAAATTAAATTTCTTTGAAAGTTTATTTTTTCTATAATAATAAACATGTTTAGTTTATTCTTGAGTATAAAAAATCTAATAATTACCAAACTCTTTCAGGCTTATTCACCTGCATTAATTTTTAGGATCCACCCAAAAAATAAAATGCTATGTACTTATTTTGCATTTTTTAATGTTTTGAAGTAGTATAATGACATAAACATAGAAGATCAGTCTTATTTTTATGAATTTGAATACAAAATAGTAAAAAAAGTAAAATATTTTAATTTTTTTGACAACAAATAATTTTGTAAGAAAGGGGCCTTTAGTATATTTTTTGGCATTGTCTATCATAGAATGCTAAAATCAAATATTTTCTATTAGGTGCTGATTTCCACACCAAATATATTGATAAAGACAACAGTAGGCCTATATGTGAGGCCTCACCACAAAATGAGTCTCATGGTAGGAAAATCCAACATTGAGTTGTTGGTACCTTCTAATAGAGCACAATATAAGGTATAACCTATACTTTAGATAACATTGATTGGATACGTACATCCAAAGATATGAGCATTTGAAGTTTCCATGTATGGAAACATGGTTAAAGAAAATCGCCCATAAAAAAAATCGAAAAATAAACAATTAAAAGACCATGAATCTCAGAAATTCTGCATGGAGGACACTTTCCAGCATGAAAATTGACCTAAAAATTATATTGTAATGAAATATGGATACCATAGCACTCATAATTGATTGAAACTAAATTTCTCAAAAATTGACTTCAGATCTATTTTGTGATTATCTCAATTTGATCTCACCTACAATGCGACTCATTTTGTGACGAACCCTCACATATTATGCGTAGAAATATGTTAGACTTGATTGAATTTTGTAACACTTCCTGAAATGTTAAAGGACTATGATTACCCCCTTGGAGAATAGATGAAGCAAGAAATAACACAAAGCTATACCTGAAAGAGTTATGAAGTATGGGAAGGATTACTATATTCATGATCATATTTTTACCATAAATCAATAATAAAGTACAATGTCTAAGCCAAGAGTGTTTTAATCTTGTTTCGTTACATTCTTAGATAATTAGGATTTGAAGAAAAAAAAATTTGGCCTGTTAACGAAGTGTCCAACATGAAGAATTCAAAATTTGGGGAAAAAAATTAAATTTCTCTTTTTCCGCCCTCCGATTTCTGAATATTTTGCTAAAAATGCAAATATAACCATTAAAAATCATTGTAGTAAACAAATTAATCTTTATTTTGCTGAAAAATAAAACTTTTAGTTTTAATAGTTGATTGCTCAAATAAAGATTACAAAATAACGTATAAAAAAATTATATTTGAAATAGTCTACCACAAGAAGTTTAATCTGGAGAATGTGTTAGTTGCAAAGACCAGAACAACTAACATTTTTTTCCGCTAAATATTCACAACTGTATTATTATTTGGTACATTTTATGTCAGTTTTGGGGAAATTAAATTCTAAGAAAGGAATAGGTTGTTTAATAAAAATAATGTTAAGAAACTGAAATGAAGGCCAAGTGTTTTGGACTATGTCAAAATCATGCTGCTGCAGTTACTGCAGTAATTTTGTTACAACAATATTAGAGCAGTAGCTAAAAAAGAGAATACAGTTGAACCTCCCGTAAGCAGACGCCTTCGGGTGCGGAAAAAGTGTCCGCTTACGGGAGGTGTCCGCTTACGAGAATTTCGGCCGATAGAGGGCCAAAGTTGTAAAATTGTATATAATTGTAAAGTGTACGTCCTTATGTCTCACATTTCACGGCATTCTCATCACAAATGGCCTCTTAAATTTCTAGACACCGCATTCAATATTTTATTAAATATTGTTTATCATTTTTAAGATTGGTTCAGTATTATGATTCTCATCCATTACATTATAAGGACGATTTTGTACAGAAATTTGTATTCGTAGTACAGAAAAACCGTGATGTCCGCTTATGGGAGGTAAATTAGCATGCAAAAAATCTAAATTTCAAGACAAAAAGTGTCCGCGTCCGCTTACGGGAGGTGTCTGCTTGCGAGAGGTACCAAATGCACTGATTAGATAGGAAGAACAAATGGGTCTTTGAATTAGTGTCCATTATCGGAGGTGTCCACTTACGGGAGGTGTCCGCACAGGGAAGTTCAACTGCAACTGAAATCAACATGTCGAGATGAGACCTTGGATCATGTAAATACAGGTAAACCACAATGGCACTGAATTACTGCAATAACTGCAGTAGATTTAATAGCAACAAATTTCTGCACATGCACATAGGCAGGGTACTTTAAAGGGGGGTTCTGGGCTTCGGGTCCAGGGGGCTGCCTAAGGGCCTTGGTGGGGGTCATGAAGAAGCCCCTGTTTGGTTGGGGAAAAGCCCAAAAAGCTATAATCTTTATACACTTTTAAAGGCTAAGTCACTTTAGTGTATGAATATTTAAATACAGTATGTAGTACGCAATTTAAAAATAACAATTCGGCCATGATAAAGAAACAAGCAAAGTTTATAAAGGGGGGTTCGCTGAAAAAAGAGATTCGCAAGAACCCCAAAAATTCCCCTGGCTACAGGCCTGCTGCAGTAGATTAATTTTATGATGATCCGTCCCCGCGACAGAGCGGGGACGGATGGCGACACTCTGATTCTTGGCCATTAATTATTTTCTTTTTTTTTTTCATTACAATTTTTGCCAAAACATGTATCCATGCCTTCACTGTTATCAAACTGTTATGTTTTTATTCCCATGACCATTTGAAAACCAGTGCATTTAGCTTAATTAATTTATAATAGGTTATATGTCACTGAAATGCTATCCTGGCTAAATAAGTTATAAATATAAATCTTTTAAAAAAATTACAGATAAAATGAATTGAAACTAAAATAGAAACAAATTTGGTTGCTTTGCAGTTATTTTTGTAAAATATATTTTCTTATTTATTTGTTAAATTCGCATTCTTGAATTTATTGAATATTGATATCCACCTCACATTTCTTAACAAAATTATTAACCACCTAGTCTTGCTGTTATGTTTAATAAAATTTACATTTTAGAATCTGGGAGGTACTGTAATCCAGATTAGCGGCAAACCTATGAAAATTGTCGAAGGAAATCAGACCACTAGTTTTAGAGATACTAGAATGTATAACCAGACAGACAAACAGACAGACAATCTAATTGCAATTCCGTCTCCTTAATTGGTAAGGATAATTAAACGAAATGTGAAAGCCGATTAAAATTCTGCAAAAAATGATGTTTGATGCAATTAATCAATTTTATGAAGTTCAACCAATTATTTTTATTAAAAACCCACCGGGAGGTTTCTGGGGCACCTGCAAGGCCTCAGGCCTATAACGTTTAAGTAATTGTTCAAGACAGATGCTGGACACAGTGCATTTGCCTGTAGCCAGATGTGACATTGTGTATGTTCACATGTATCTAATGATTTGTATTATCAGGGAACAGTGAAATTTCACTGTTCCCTGGTATTATCTAGGCAATAAAATATAATTTTGCCACTACATTATAATTTTGTCTTATTTTGGAATAGGTGGACACAATGCAAATTGTTGGAGGTGGATAACCTCGAAAGCTATTCGCTCGATTTTTCTATAAAATTGTAACAACTGAGATTAGTTGTTTTTCATTAAAGGTTTGATGTTTTACCACATGCTTAGATTCCAGCCATCTGTATGGTTATTAGCAAGTCAATAATTTTAGCCGTGCCCCACTTGTTAGTCAGTAGTGTGTCTACCGGTATTTATATTTTTTCTTTCATGTATAGAACTTGTCCATGATGACAATATTCAGCCAGCCATCGATCCACCTACCTCTATGAATGATTTACAGTATCTAGCAGGCTGCGACCCTTCTAAGTCCCTATGCCCAAGCCTCTAAAGTAGATCACAATATGTCAAAGATCACATTTAGGTGGTTAATCATTGGATAACTGTCCGATTAGAATGGGATAATTATCAGATAATTTTGTTCTTTTTAATCAGTTAAACATTCATTTTGACAGCACCTTTATCGGCTAATTTTATCGCGAAAATTTATCGGATAAATTTTTCCTACAGAAACATGGTTTTTATAGTTACTTAACCAGACTGGTATTTCCAGAGCTCCATTTCAGATCTAAAGAGAACAGTTAGTTTGATGTACATTGTACTTTTATTTTAAAGTAGTATATTTATTGAAAATGAAACATCCATGCTTTATGAACGTAGAGAAAGGTCGTTAGTAACATCAGCTGCACATGTCGGTAATTGATTACCGTAATTTTGAGTTCCATTCAAAAACTAATGTCCTTGTACTAAATATAGGTAGAAAGCCTGTAGTGTTAAAGAATACAGCATAATGCGATATGTTACATTGCTACAAATAGCAGAAAGCATTGTGTTAGGGTGCTTGTACATTAATCAACACTAAATCAAGAAATTGGAAATTCTTTCAATTGTCTGGAGCACTTGGGGAAAAAGCTATTTAAAAATGTACAATACAGAAAATGATATTATAAATAGCAAATACGTACTGCTGAATCCAAAGATTAATTAGAATATAAATTGACTTAAAATTTTTTTTGTAAAACAGAACAGTCTGGTAAGAAAAATTAAATTTGACTTTTATGTTATGTTATCATTAATAATTCCTACATGTCAACATTGATAGAAAAAAACGGGAGACTCTTAGTTTGCGAAACGCAGCTGGGGGTGGTATAAGCCCAAGTGGGGAGGGGTCGTTTCTTCCTGCCATAATGAACGGCCGTCCAAGAGGAGAATCTTCATCCCCTGCCCCGGAACATCTGGCCTAAACATAGTCTAAAATCAGGCATCTTGGTAATTATAAACAATCATTGCATTCATACACAATCAATAATCGAACCATAACTGTAATTAATAACACAACTATTTTTTAGCTCCGCTGGATCCGCCCTGTGAGTAGCGATTTTTTTTTTTTATTTTGGACGCATTTTGCAATGTGTTTTGTGGCATTATTTCACTGTTGAAATGCTATGGATTTTTATCAGTTAGGTCATAATTGTTCTATAGATTATAGAAATTTACTCCTGGAGTTGCCTTTTAAAGATTGCCTTCTATCAACATTCATTTTCAAAATCGAAGAGGAAAATATGGAGATGCTTTTTGAGATGAACTTTTCTGAACATTAAGCTTAAAAATTTGTGGGCCTTATAATTTGGTCCTTCTGAATATTTTTACCCCTTTCATCACATTTTCTGTAATTTAATCCTTAAAAATCCTGTAATCGAGTGTGAAGTGTTAAATGCATTTCTTGCAATTTATGATAATTTCATGTACCCATTAATAAAAGTTACTGGATTCAGAATTTGTTCAGTCGATTGAGTTTGGTTGGCACAAAGATTTTCTAGATTATAATGCCCACCAACCTTTTCAAATTTATATAGTACAGTAAACTTAAATTTTGTGCTAATAGTATAGTTTACTGTACATTAATTTTCTCGCGGGTAATCAATTACATGGTTGAAAATTTGATTGCATTCATTATGCAGTGACTGATATTCTTTTGGGAAACGGACATACAGTAAATTACTTTGAACTCTTCCATAGCTATGGCTACTAATTTCAATGGTCAATTGTCATCCACTTTATGTAGTAGCAGTAATAGGCATGTGGTTGTGGCTCAGATTTTTCCTATCGTGAAATCAGAAATTTGAGGTTTACACTTGTCAGTTGTTTGTGTCCTTATGCAAGAAAATTTAGCTGATGACATAAAAAATGATTTTCCTTACTCTTAGTCTTAAAAAGCACATTATTTCAAATTATTAAAATAAACTATGAACAAAGATAGACGATTGATCAGTTTCTTTAATTTTTTTCTTTTTTTCCTGTTACTTGTCCATTGTTCCTGTCTGTCCTTTTGTCCCTCGATTGTCTTCTCTGTGTCTTCTGTGTTTTGTTAATTACTGTAATTTTTTAACTATTTATTTAAGCATAATTATACACATGGGCATGCCGCTCACAAGCATTTGCTTTTTGGCATTGTCCTCTTCCTTAAATTATAAATTATTATTTGCTGTGATTTTATTATAGTAGAAGAAATAAATGTTCCTTTGAATTGAATTAAGTTGAATTATCAATGTTGCCTCCATCCAGAAGAGTAAGTAGGTTGTTACAGATGCAGCGAATGGACCTACTAATTAGTGCGGCAGGGGTCCACGGTGTAACCGTAATTCCACTCGCGTATCCATTTTCAAAGTTGGGGGAGGAGATACAGAAAGATTGGGGTAGGGTCCCATAGGAAAAAATTGAGAATAGTAAGTCTGCAGTTGTTATAATTTGTTTTGCCCAACTCTGATGTGTAAATGTACCGAATAATTAGTACAGTTGAAAATACTTCAGAACAAATTTGCAAGTTGTTTTCAGGTGGGACTTGAACCCATAATCTCCAATTAACTAGCCTGGCATCTGTACCATTAGACCACTGAGCTTGCACTTAGTGACTAGGGATCTGGATTAGTCCATTAAACAAATATTGATGCAAAATGGCATCTTGGGAACACACTAAACATGCAGCAACTTACAAAGTAATGTCTCAGGAGCAGCTCTGCATTTAAGAATTAGAGACAGCTATTAATTGGGAGTGTCCATGGTTGAGTGGGTAAGTCTACTGGTAAATACTATCCGAGCCATTCATGCAAGTATGCATTATAAGTTCAAGTGCTAAATTTATAATACTTTTATTTTTGTTAGTCCCCCAAATTCCATTATTGAAGATTCTTTTAAAGGCCGATGACAAATTTCAAACTTAGTTTGCGAGAATATTTTATTTTTAGATTCTGGACTCATGAATTACACATGTGATGATTGCATATGAAATATCTATAACGATGGAAATGCGGTTTCCAAGAGGATGTTTCATTAACAAATTTAAACAATTAAAATGGAAATAAGTTTTTGATTGCTGTGCTTTTTTTTTTTGAAAAATACATTTTTTTTTAGGCTTAAAATTGTCTTACCGGTAATTTTAAGACATAGATATAGTTATCCTGAAAATTAAAAGGAAAGCATATGTTGCAGATCCAAGCCAAATGAGACATAAGTCGGAAAGTTGAGGTTTCTATGGTTATGAAACCACACATTATTATCTTCAACATGCAAAAAAATCAGTTTCATATGATGATTCCTTGCGAAGTTATGAACAATCGAAGTTCGAACATTTGAAATATAAGTTTTGTAGAAAAACGGCATTTGAAAATTGTTTATCAATATACATTAACTAAGCAAGGTCATTTTAAATTTCATTTTTTAAACATTTTTTATCATATATCTGAAAACTGTTAAGGTAGTATGAAAGTTGAATATATGAACTGTGTAATTTTTTAAATAAAATTTGAAAAAAAATGTTCATTTTTAAATTTCTGCCTAAAAGAAAACTAGTACAGTATTTGCGACTTATGTCTTATTTGGTTTGGCTCTGCTACATACTCAACCCAAAACTTGACTATAGGAATGAAAAAATATTACATTGCAGAAAATATACCGGTAGTAAACAGGGACTAATAATTTCTTTATTTTAGTTAAAATTTCCTGACCTTATTGATCTGAAACTGAGTTTCAAGAATTTTTAGTTTGCTTTAGGCTTTATCTTGATTTCATCTTTATCACTGATGATGCGACTCATATTGAGGCGAGACCTCACATATACTGTTAAATTTAGATATATTAATAGCTCATTTACTTCCCATTAGGTACTTCAACATAATTTAGACACAAGTAGTAAAACTACCCAGGACAATTTGATAAATTATGCTATGTTTCATTAGTTCAAATTTTCTAATGACAACTGTACATTAAATCTATTAACAACATACCGAATCACTTGTGCAGTACTCAATTCAGATTGTACATAAGTGCTATTGGAAATATGATTTCGAGCTTTCAATTATGGTAACATTAATTATGCAGCCGAATGCAGGTTTCTGTCGCCTTAACGACCCCCATTGATCAATTTTAGCATTATGCTTTCGGAAATTATTAATGATTTGAGACAATAAAAATGACTGTAAATTTCCAAAAATGGATCGTGGTAATTAAAATGAAAGTCAAAATTGATTTTAATTTTAGTGCTGTACAGTTGGTTGGAGTATAATAGAAAGATTTTCAATAAAATATAATTCTGCCTTTATTGCATATTTAATAGCGATTTTGTGTTCAAAAAATTATATATTGGATGGCTCAGTGAGGAAGGTAGTTCTAAAAATTATTGTAAGCTAAGTTTTTGTTCTGTTTTTTTAGATGAGACATCATTATCATGTTATAAGGACTATAAACTGTAGGCCCACTGTACACAAACAGCTCATGTGCAATTTAAAAACCCAGTACAGTACATCTTTTGAGACGATTAGAGGTCCATAAACAACCCGTGTCATGGACAGCTGATAGAGCATGATTACAACCCAGTACTAATTGCTACATGATATGACGTGACCCTTACGTGAGTGGAATGTCATATGAATGTATAACATCTGGTCCACAGTGCCAAGAGCAGCTTCTAGATGGATACTGGCGCATATAAATGTTCACCATTATTTTTATTAGTATTTACGAGGAAGGGTTCAGGAAACAGGAATTTCAAATTGTGAAAAAAGAGAACACTATATAACTCATATCAACCTCACCAACAACATTGGAGCTAAGTTTAAGTGTTTGATAATAAGGAATTCCAATAAATGGTACTTTCAGAATCTTGAATCTAAAATAAGTTACATTTATTTTTACAAGCTGAAAAAAGGCACCTCAAAATCTTGTGGAGGTCAGTAGTCCACCAACACCCCTTGATCCATCCCACCCTCAGGAGGTGTCCGCTTTCGAGAATTTTCGTCGATAGATTGCCAAAGTTGTAACATTATGTATATGTCCTTATGTCTGACATTTCACGTCTTTCTCAGTACAAATAGCCTCTCAAATTTCTAGACACTGCATTCTGTATTTTATTAAATACTTTTTATCGTTTTTAAGATTGGTTTAGTTATATGATTCTCAGTCATTACAGTAGAAGGACTATTTTGTACAGAAATTTGTATCCGTTAAACAGAAAAATCACTAAATTTTCCGGGATGTCTGCTTATGGGAGGTTCCCATGTTGTTTTTCATTATCACTTAAGCAATAAAAATTAACCAAGCTTTCGAAAAGTATCCCATTTGAATTTATTTTTATTTTATTTTATTTGAACAATATTTAATGAGGGTGGTCCATCCAGCCAAAGCTGATCATTAGGGACC
>JAOTQE010145701.1:0-11484 GCA_025631205.1 Nesometra sesokonis | reverse complement strand
GGGGTAGGGGGTATGTTAGGGTAGGGGGTATGTTAGGGATGATCTGGTGACGTGTGGGGTATACATAGGGGGTCATTTAAGGGAAATTTTTGTAACATTAAGGCTGAGGATATTAGGACCACTTAAAAGGAAAATGTCCCAAAATTAGTATCTAGAAAACTAGCAAACAGGTTTGATTGAAACTTGGCAAAAGTGCGCAGTAAGAACCCAGGTATATTTGATGAAATTTAGTGATGGCCCAATGTGGGGTGTAAATATGGAGGACCCATATAGGCCAAATCTTAATTGTTTATTTAGGGTTTTTACCTTTTCACAAAATTTGTGTGATGATCTAGTATGGGGTGTAAATTTTGGGAACCATTTAAAGAAATATCCAACACCCATATAACCCAAAACCTAATAGGTAAATGAAGATTTTAATCTGTATTTTATAGAAAAAATTTGTGAAATTTTTGTGAAGATTTGGGGTTCAGTGTGGATTTAAGGACCACAACAAAAAACTCCCCAACTTCAATATCTTTAGAACTGAGAGATGGATCCGACTTAAACTTTTGAAAATAGTTTATCGTGGTCCCAGATAGATTAAAAAAATTTAACAGGGATCCAGTGTGGAAATGAGATCCATTTCAAGAACATCCAGACCTATAATCCCATTACCAATCAATAGATCTGAATTTATTTTTCTACAAAGGTTTTTCAGGGCCAAAACCAAATTTTAGTTAATGAGTTCATTCTAGGCAAAGATTTTGTCTCATACGAGTCAGCCCTCGACGAATTTGGATTGGTAACTTTGTCCGCTCGCAGGGATGCACTGTGTGTGAATTTGCTACTAAAGCTTTCAATTCTACTAGATTTAACAAGTGGTTCAAAATGTCTCATAACACGTCAACAATGAATCTAAGGAAACCCAATAAATTTAAACACTTCAATTGCAAATCTAATCGATTTAAATATAGTCCACTACCGTATTTTACCAGAATACTGGAATCTCAATAAATAATTTTTTTTCGGCTCACATTACATCCTTGCAATACTGTATTGATATTTTAGATAATTGTATATTTTTATGTTGTATTCCTATAATCAAAATTGTATCTGCAATTCAGCATCTTTGGCTGCAATAGGTATAATAGACTGTATTCTATGTGTTTTGAAATAAAGATACCGAAGAGTGAGTATCGAATACCCTTAATGACTGAAAGGTCATATAAACAGTTGTGTGGGATTACATTATGATGTTTGTCTGGCATGCAACAGCACCCAGGTTCGAATCATGTAGAAACTGATTTCTTTTTTTCATTCTCAAAATGTAATTGATTTATTGTATGAATATATTTTCCCATTTTCCAAGATATACTTGGTATAAAAAAAAATTATGTTTAAAACTTAAAGTATAAACTACATCACTAACAATATGGAATTTTCAGAAGGCTACAAGCTTTGTTTGGCAGGTTAGCTGGGACACATTTTTAAGGGAAATTTATGCATGGAAAATTATACACAGGAGATTTGGATGTGCATGGAAATATGCATTCTCCGGGTGTGCTCTAGTTGTTACTGTTTGTTATTTAAGATTTTATTACTAGTATTATTGTAAAGTATTTATTTTTTATTATTTTTCTTTAACAGGTTGTTGAGTTTGACAAGCCTTCCATTCTATTGTCCGACACAAATAGTTTGTTTAGTGAAATGATGGCTGCCACAAAGAGTCACCAACAACATGATTCATAGTGTTGAGCAGCAAGTTTGATCAATGGAATGATGGCTGCAATGATTAATTAACATGAACTATGTTGTTGAGCAGCAAGTTGGATTAATGAAATTATGGCTGCAATGATTAATCAACATGAACCATGGTGTTGAGCAGCAAGTTGGATTAATAAAATGATGGCTGCAATAATTAATCAACATGAACCATGTTGTTGAGCAGCAAGTTGGATTAATGAAATGATGGCTGTAATAATTAATCAACATGAACCATGGCGTTGAGCAGCAAGTTCGATTAATGAAATGATGGCTGTAATAATAAATCAACATGAACCATGGTGTTGAGTAGCAAATTGAATTAATGAAATGATGGCTGTAATAATTAATCAACATGAACCATTGTGTTGAGCAGCAAGTTGGATTAATGAAATAATGGTTGTAATAATTAATCAACATGAACCATGGTGTTGAGAAGCAAGTTGGATTAATGAAATGATGACTGTAATAACTAACATGAACCATGGCGTTGAGCAGCAAGTTGGATTAATGAAATGATGGCTGTAATAACTAAAATGAACCATGGCGTTGAGCAGCAAGTTGGATTAATGAAATAATGGTTGTAATAATTAATCAACATGAATCATGGTGTTGAGCAGCAAGTTGGATTAATGAAATGATGGCTGTAATAACTAACATGAACCATGGCGTTGAGCAGCAAGTTGGATTAATGAAATGATGGCTGTAATAACTAAAATGAACCATGGTGTTGAACAGTAAGTTGGATTAATGAAACGATGGCTGTAATAATTAATCAACATGAATCATGGTGTTGAGAAGCAAGTTAAATTAATGAAATGATGGCTATATTAATTAGTCAACATCAATATGAACCATGGTGTTGAGCAGCAAATTGGATTAATGAAATGATGGCTGTAATAACTAACATGCACCATGGCGTTGAGCAGCAAGTTGGATTGATGAAATGATGGCTGTAATAACTAACATGAACCATGGTGTTGAACAGCAAGTTGGATTAATGAAATGATGGCTGTAATAATTAATCAACATGAACCATGGTGTTGAGAAGTAAGTTGAATTAATGAAATTATGGCTGCAATAATTAATCAACGTGAACTATGGTGTTGAGCAGCAAGTTGGATTAATGAAATGATGGCTGTAATAATTAATCAACATGAATCATGGTGTTGAAAAGCAAGTTGGATTAATGAAATGATGGCTGTAATAATTAATCAACATGAACTATGGTGTTGAGCAGCAAGTTGGATTAATGAAATGATGGTTGCAATAATTAATCAACATGAACCATGGTATTGAGCAGCAAGTTGGATTAAAGAAAGTATGGCTGCCATAATTAATCAACATGAAACATGGCGTTTAGCAGTCTGATTAGTGAAGTGATGGCTGCAATTATCATCAGCGATGCTATCCATTGTTGAATTTTCAATTCATTTTTTTAATTGCAATCTATGGCAGTACCAAGTACCATGGATATTAAACTATACATTAACAACTTAAATGCACAACATAATTATTAATAGACGCAAAATGCACAAAATAATAGACATATTAAATTAACTGGATATTTCTAAAAGAAAGTGTAATGCTGCAAGGTTTTACAGTATGTAAATCAGGACATTATTTTTTTGTTCTTTTTGAAAATGGGACAGCAGAGTAAAGTTATCTGTTGTTGAGGCTGGACAGACCAATCTCAGGGCGTAATTTGGCACAGTTAATATTGGACTATTATCAATTTTACAATAAGCAAGTTAAATGAGTATAGTCAAACCAGAAGAGGGAAAAGTTGAAAATTTAGTTATTTTAAATTAAGAAACTTGATGTTCTTATCTTTAACATACTTAAAATAATCAGTTTAAGGGCATGCACATGGTAAAAACATTTGTGTGTGTGTATGCGTGTGTGTGTGTGAGTATATCTAAAATTATAAAATTCACTATCAATACAAAATTAAAACCTGTAAAAATTATATATTTTCTGAAAGCTTATTTAAGAAAAATCAAAGTTTTTTGTTTTTGGGATAAATGTTTTCCCAGTAATTTCAAAGCCTATCTTCAATTAGACCACTTGATCTTTTAAGTTTAAACTTCCAGGGATTATAATATACCACTCCATTTGCTTTAACTTACTATTTTTTTTAAATTACAGCTTAATTTAAAATGAATGTGTAATCCACTAATAATTGGTTTGAACATTTTCAATACTGAACATACATATGGGCATATATCTCCAAAACCCATTTGCATTAGCATAAGAGTGCAATGTCCTAAGTATACAAGCCAAATTTCAATTCTATCTCTTAAGAATCCTGTTGATAGGATCGGAAATTATGGGTCAAAACGCAAATTCTGGACATTTATGTTCTATCTATTGCATGCAGTCTAAAATGGAATCTTTTTTATCCGTAAAGCCAAATTTCTTCAATTTCTCCAACTTCTCTTCGAGTTTTCCGTGGTACTACTTTCTTTTCTGTCAAAACATTACATCCCTATTTGAAGTCTTATGTTCGCTTATTTGATTATAATTCCTGTTCCTTTGTCATATTTATCAGAGAAGTATGAGATACTTCAAGGTTCCATGCAATATGTCCCTGCAATTTGTAGGTGCAGTGATTGTCATCTGGGAAAGAAGTGTCTTTTCCATATACTGAACATTTTGGAGCAAACAGATTTTGGTCTTCCACTACTTAACTTTCCTTTTAGAAAACCTGCCCTTTCCAAATTTCTAATTGCATTGTTACTGGAACCTATATTGCAGTTTTTCCTAAGGAATTGTTCACAATTGTTTTCCTTCCGCAAGTTTTATTGGAACATGTTGCTATCAATTTCTCGTCCGCTCCAAAAAGACCATCTTGGCAGAAGAGTGTTTCACACTAGTGCCAGACGATTTTTCCAGGTGTCCCTTGATAGATGCGTTTCTTACAAGTTCAGTGCCTGTGATGTAATGTATAAGCGGAACATATGTTTCGGATGCTATGTTTTTATTTTAAACCTGTGTACAAACTACTCAGGCTATGTCCTTACAAAATTGACTTGAATGTACAAAGTTTGAAGCAGTTTGACCATACAGGATGGTGGAGCAATACAGCATAAAAGTATGGGCAATTTTTTATGCCCACCAGATATGTAATTTGAACATATTGTAGCATTCTTTTTAATTTGAATTTCAGAAAATAGTTTTTACATGTTTTAATTTTGTCTTCATGGTGTATTTTAAAATTTTGTGTTCACCTATATGGGCAATCAAGTAGAAACTGCATTTGAAACTTACTTATCAGTATTATATATCATGACTAAAAGCAGTGTCATTTTAAATTTGTTTTATTTTTTATCATATATCTGAAAATTCATAATGAATGAAATTTGAATGTTTATACTGTATGTTTCGAAATAAAAAAAATTACCATTTTTTGCCTATAGTGGCCATTCATTTTTGGAGGACTAACTTATACCTTCACAGTCTTATTACTTTCAGTGCCGTAGCCAGCATGAGGCAGACGAGACAGTCGCCTCGTCTGAAATGTTCAAAATTTGGCTTTTTAATGGGAACTCATCTTCGGACCTTCAACAGAGGGTTCGAGTCCCGGGAATTTTACGTGACCCGCAGACTTCGCCTCGTCTGTTTTTCAACTCTGGCTATGGCCCTGACTTTGAACAAGAAGTTAACAAGGGCTGTATACTTGGCACAGTGGTCAGTTTGAGGAAAAATTGTCTGGGGCCAGGGGGCAACATTTTGACATTCTTTAGACTCGTTTTAATGATGTCATGGACGGCAACAAGATTTTTTAAAGGAGTGGAATTCCAAGGTGAAGAGCTGGGGCCGCGAATGGCTCCAGGTCAGTAAGGGGTCCTTTTCATTGCAAAAAAGTAGGTTTTTTAGGTGCAAATAGTATTCTCTCAAGTCAAAAGTTATCTGAGTGACACCCCTTCCCCCACACTTGGATCCATGCCTGTCAGGGAGTTTCCCATGTCACAAACACCACCTCACTCACACCATGGCTAAGGCGAGGCACAAAATTTTTAGAATATTGCACCTTCCAGTGCTAAAAAATTCCGCTTTTAAACATTTAAAAGCTTTACAAAGGGTTACAATTCAACACAATTGGGGTATAACTATGGAATAATTTGGAGCACATTAAATTGAAGCGATCGTGGATTGGCAGGGGTGCGCAAGAAGTTTAGATCACACATGGGCAGGGACCATCCAGGGAGGGGTTCTGAAATGCCCCACCCCCGCCCACCAGCACCCCCAAAAAACTTTGGGAGGAAAAATTATTTATTGTAGTAAAATATAGATGTGAAGAAATATATTTTGTAATTGCATGAATTGTAAGCCAACCACCGTTAATAATATAAACTAGTACAGTAGGCCTACGTATATTCAGCATCGGAATAATTTATTTCCATAGCTCTTCAAATGTCTGTATAAAGATGACATCACTAATAAACAAATTACAAAAACATGTCTGAAAAGAGAATTCCACACTTAAAACAATGATGATCTTGGGGTGACGTTATTATTTATAATTTTCTCAGTTTCCACAGCCTGGGCGTTGGTGGTGAATTTCCTTGGTGGTAGGGAGTGGGGGAGGGGGAAACGAGGGCAGTGTGGGTGGGGTGTGGATACCGATTTGGTTTTGACAAGCAAAAAATAAACCTTGTGACCTGTTTTTCCCCAATTTTATGTCTTATTTTCTATTTTTAGGGTGAATTATACATTTTTTTTTAGTTTTTCTCCCAACAAAAATGATCCATCTTCCACGACGGGTGCCCTCCCCACCTCCCTGTTCCACCGTTGGTTGGGGTCAACAGCCAACTCGCAATTTTTTAGGGGCCTTAGGCCCCTGGACCACGACCAGGGCCCTCGGTGGCCCCGCCCCTGGCCCCCAGCCGAAATTGCTCACTTCCATCCTGGTTGGGAATGTCACTCTGTATTACTTTTAGTACTAAAGTGTCACTATTGTTTAAATGTGCACAGATCAAATTCTGAAGTTTTGGAAAAGGGGCGGTACATACATAGTTAGATTCCCATATGGGGAAATGGCACTACCGCATTTTACGTTTAATGCAATTGAGGCATTGAAGTTTTCAACTTGGGAAGTGGAAGCCGGTGGAGATTCTTTCCTGGAAGGGGTCCATAAAAAGAACAATTCAAATTAATTGTATGTCTATGGCAGTAAGTCACGGTTGCCACACCTCTAATTGTGGAGGAGGGTGGAGTGGTGCTTGAAACCATTAACAGCTCGAGAGATTAGTTGGGGTGGAGTGAGCGGGTATACTGTAGGTTTAGCAAAATGCTCTCAAACAGCATCTAAAAAGAGGTTTGGCTTAAAATTTAATAGGCTTCAGGCACTTCACACGACAAGTTATGATGAATTGTTTACAGCACTACATGGTACTGAAAAAATACACTCGAGTACAGAAGCGAGGCCATATCCAGATGCCGATCAGGTGGTGGTGATGTGTGGAAGATTTAGAACATGGCACTTCATTGTGGTTTGAACTGAGGTGTAGACATTGTAAAATACAGATATGCTAAATGCTAGGAATGGCACTCTTCAAAATTAAATTGCTTTTCAGGTCTGAAGTGCGGGCACATTTATGCAGTTAAAATGTGTTTATATTTCTTAATCCAACTTCTTTTAATGGGTCTACATTAATCCCCAAAGCGTCCTCCATTGCATACACGCTTAAACAGATAATTCAGCAAAGATGTGGAGTCTGTACCAATCTCAGCCCCAATATAGTTTAATATGGAAACCCCAAGGCTCAGAAATGACACACTCTCAAACAAATAATTGGTTATATTTACTATTTAACCCAAAAAGGAAAGGACAGCTCAACATGTAATGGGTGGGATGGCGTCTCTGAATTCTTGCTCTCAGGTATGTGAAATGTTCCACTTCCTCTAGCAGTACCACCAATAGGCCCCTTGAAATTAGTATCCCTAAAAAGCACCCACCAAGTGAGTGCTCGAGGCCCAAGTTTTCTATCCTAATTTTATTGTTTTTTTGCCTTCGAAGCACTTTCCCCTGAATAGGCCACTGCATGTGAAAGGGTAAACCTGGGAAGAGAACTCCTAAGAAAGTATAATGCATACTCCAAACAATGAGATACAGGTAATCATGATGTGTATATCATTGATTGGAGTATGCATTATACTTTCTTACTTGAAGTTGATCTGTGGACCTTTCGAAATCCTAAGGTTACATCATTTGACAGTAACTGAAAGTGTTGCTTTCACTGTGTTACACTACAATTAGACTAACATGGTCATTGAAGAGGTATGACTATAAATACAGTAACCTCACTTGTTAAAGTTTCTGAATTGGTGTTTACTATCCAACCACTACTGCCTTGCCCATACAGTACTTTGTAACCTAGCTTGTACAGAATGTGATGTAGTAATAATGGGCATTCAATCTTGCATTTACACCCATATTAAAACTCTCTTTTTCAACATAAATAAAGTAGGTAAAAAATACATCGGGTGGCCCCAAAAAAACCTCAATCTCCTAAACAACATAGTAATAAATAAATGAGGCAAATAGGAAGGAACAAAACATAAAAAAACAACTCAATTTTACATACCCTTTTGGTCCTTAAAATATGTAAAATCAAGGTTATGCTGTATGTTTATCAGGTATTTGTCGTTAAATGCTGAAAATGGCAATGTTCTGCATTTGATACTTTCGTTACAGTGAAAAAATAAAAATGTGAAGTCAAAGAATGAAGTGCCAGATGGTAGGTGTCACTTATGGGGACAATGCAATGTGGGATTCATTAAAAGAGAAGGTTTATGGAAACAGCAGAGATGCATTCATAAAAGATGATTTGAAATTTGAGGGTAGTTAAACTTTCATTCTGGTGCGTACATTTTCGACATTGTTTTTTAAATTTTCCCTGTAACAAGACAGACTGACTTAACACCTTAAAACGTTGCCAATCAATAGACAATATCCAACTGTGTATGTGTGCACAAATTTTTCAGAAGCTATTTTATTGCACATGGGAGTAAGCAAGGTATACTGACGTTTTTTTTTTTGGCCACCCGATATAACAGATTAGGCTAAAAAAACTTTGTGTTGCCCAATTTCGACTGACTCAAATTCTCAAAATTCTGAGTCGGTGTTTTTATTTTTTTAGCTTTCATATCTTCCCCAAGTTTTTGGTTAGATATATAAAATTATCTTAAAAATTCATGAATACATACATGAATCTATCCCAGAAATTTTATGAAATATCACAAAAATAAAACATAGGAATAAAAGGGGGAAAAAACAAATACAGAAAATACAGTAAAAGGAAAATAAAATCGCGAGCAACCAACCTAATAATATGAGGCTTGGGAAAGAGATTGCTTTTTTTTCGAATCAAAGTAAATCATGTTTGATCCAAGGATAACAAGTTATTGTGTATACCTTACTAATATCATTACAATTAAATACATTTCCTAAATTATTTTTAATTTTACTTTAATATACATTAGAAAAATTTGTAGTTAAAAACTACACCTCATTACATATTATGTACCATCATACAAAAAGTATGATTATATTTGTTTTACACACTGTTGATGGTCTTTCATTCTCTATATTATCTACTAGGTCTAGGCTAGTCTATTCTGTTATTTACAAAAACAAACACACAATATGCTAGGCCCTAGACTTGACTACAGTAATTTGAAAATGTGCCCATGTAATAGCTGTCACCTGCCTTGTTTGTTTGAATTCTGCCGCTGTCATTTCGATGGTAGATGCCTATATCTTCTGCCAATCTCGTTGTTTTAGGCCTACCACATAATTTTTGATATACACTATTTTTTCTCCCTCTTTAGTAACTGTTAAATAGTAATTTTCTATTTTTGCAAAATTTTATCATGTTATAGTGCTTTAACCCAATGCCACGTGACCAATAAACAGCTAATAAAATATCTAGAATAACAATGTATAATTTAATACTTGATATTGTACTGACGTTTTGCTGCATGGTCCCACCAAAACAAATGTTGTTGAATAGCATAGTCCCATTAGTACCAGGCCCATGATAAATCATTCTTTAAACATATTTACCAATACTACATGTACCATCCTTATTTTTTTCTATCCTATAAAATATTTCTCCTGCACTCTATGCCCCCTAATTTTATTTTTTTTGGATTAACTGAAAATATCTTGTCTTTTTCAAGATTTTACCGACAAATGTAGATTTTTGTATTTTCTTATAAAATAATGAAAATAATTCAAATTGTTGATATTTTTATTCATCATATGTATCTGTATAATTATTAGGTGTAAAAATGCATCCAATAATTCATGATTATACAAATTACCAATTCCCCTCCTCCACTATAGGCCAACACAATGTTTTGTGGCATGTATTTCAAAATCACTTATCTTCCTTACAAGATATCTCACAGCAGAGTTGAAAATAACACTGCATAGTGAAAGGGTTAAGTTGCTTAACTGTGCAATGTTTTCTTTACTAACAACAATACAGTATACCATTTGGATTCAAGATAAACATGTTTTCAGGCTATACTCTTTCTATAGAAAGAAAAAAAATGTTAAGTGAGTACGACAGTCTAATGTAAAGTGAGTATGACAGTCTACTGCTCATAATTAAGATACAATAATAATAAATAATAAAGTTCATTTATTTCTGAGATTATTTAGTTTGTTTTCTTTTATAATAGTAACCACATTATCAGTGAACATCAGTATCAGTGTTTTTCCACCAACAAGAGTAACAACAGCTCCATTTTTTACTTATGTTGCATTTTTTTTAAACTAATAATAAATAATGATTTTATGACCCTGTGTTGAGTTTTTTACATTTTATTGTACAATTTTCTTATTCTTTTATGTTTACTTGATTTAGTATATAATCTATTGTATCTTCTCGTACCTCAACAAACTTTTGTAATTCTGAACAAAAGATGAACATATTACCAGTGAAGATGTCAAACCACATGGCATGGATTCTGATTTGGCGATCATGGAGTTGAGGTTGGATAGCACTGTGAGTGGACAGATTGACAAGTTGTTGAAGAGTGTTCACCTATTATGCACAAAACAGAATAAAAATGTCAATATTTAGCATGTACTGTATATAATTACAGTACCTTTACTCACTGTTATTTTAAAACTACTGCACTCAAGATTCCTGTAATGTAGCACCCACTAAAACAAAAATGCCAAAATATCATAAAACCAAGGGGAAAAATTGGCATAGATTAACACAATACTCAGTAAATACTAAATTTTCATGCATTTACCTTGTTGTAATTGTTGAAAAAAACCTTAAATGTGAAGTTAACAATTTTTTAATATAGCATGGGATGCTCTAGAGCAATCTAAAAATCCTTTTTAGTGTAGTTAGAAATGATCAGTTATTTGCTTCCATTCATGGTTCCCAAATTTAACTCAAAATAAAAAAAAACTAATTAAATGCAATAAATTTTTGGGATACATCGAATAATAATAATAATGTAGATTTATATAGCGCCATATCCGCAACATGCGCTCATGGTGCTCCTCCCAAGTCATACAGATAGGAAAAAAAGAAAAAAAAAACCAAAAAAAAACAGTAGTTTAAATAAAAGAAAACAGATGCATTTTGAGCAGTGATTTAAATACTGCCAGTGTTTCTGCAGACCTTATGTACTCAGGTAGGCCATTCCAGATTTTAGGAGCAACGGTGGAGAAAGCTCTTGAACCCCATTGATTTCGTGGTCGCTGTT
>JAOTQE010145690.1:0-11484 GCA_025631205.1 Nesometra sesokonis | reverse complement strand
TAATCCCCTGGAAATACGAGCTATGTAGGTGTTTTATATATTTTAATGTATAAAAGTGTAAAGGTATATGCATGGTTTGATCAACGTTGCATAAAAATACTTAGGCCTATTCTAAATTTATTGTACAAAATGCATCTTAGTATGCAAAATATTTGTATGGAGTTGTGTATATATATAAATATTGAGTATAAATGGAAAAAAAACAGATGAAATGAATGAGAATAAAAGTGGGTTTTAACTCCCACGAAAGACAAAAAAAGCAAAAGAAACCCTATTTTCTCCTATTGTTACACCAGTGGAATGGTCATATTCACCGAAAGACCCACATTTTACATTTCACCTCGGGTGGGGTGGGTGGTGTTCGAGCACCCTAGGCACTACCCCTGGACGCCACAGAGCTATGTAAGGCGTATACAGTCATATACGACGTGAATACAACTTTCGTAATTATTTGGAACAAGACAAGACACTCCGCAGTGGTGGCGCCATGTCCGATGGGTGAGGGGGAGAGTCCCGACAGGGGGGGGGGGAGAGCCAAGCGGATCTACAGACAAGCGAAGGTGTCCGGATGGGCGTGGTTACCGATTTGGTTTTGACAAGCAAAATAAAAACTAAGAAAAATAAAGATAAAGAAGTAAAAAATAACGTTATTTCCCCATTTTTGTGTCCTTGTAACGTGTTTTGCCTCATTTGTATGTGTCTATTTCCTTTTTTTAGAGTCAATTATAAAATATTTTTTGCCTGCTAAAAACTCCATGGCTCCATAACGGCACAAATATACTAGGCCTATATGGTATACTAGTGTTGTCAGAAAGAAAGTTGTCAGTCTAACGACTAGATAATAAACTTAACACTGTAGAATTGCAGTACAATGTAGGCGCTTTCTGTTGACAGTCGTCTGCCTTCGCCACACTGAGCATGTCAATTGAATAATAATAGATATTTTATTATTATTATTATTGTACTATTAACATTCTTTTGTTAAAGATTATTTACATATGTTACATATTGTTTTTTTTACCATTGCCATTATATTTTTGGATTAAATTTACTAGCATTTATTGATAAATTTGAAACTTTTATGAATAATTGGGGGCGCAATTTTGTCGTAGCAACCTCGTTAAGATGTATGACGATTTTAATTGTTGGATTTCAGATGTATCATTCCGATAGTCGGCGATTCCATGGAATTGCACTTTTTGGCTATGTATTTTGTGAAAGTTCACTATCTAGCCGTTAAAATAATACATAATATAACTCTGCTTAGAACTCAATTTTGTTATGATTAGCGCCACCTTTTGGCGTATGTTCTGAAGAATTTTAGGGCAAAATGGTTTTGTATAAGTATGTACACTGTACATTGCTCAGTTGTTCGGTGAATCCCCTTTGAGTTTTATATGCACGTCAAGTAATAATGGGCAGTTTCTTAGTAAAGTGTTTCGTGCAGTCCATTGATTAGTTAATTTGTGGTCGTCGGTATGTCTTATTTGCGTTTGATTTCCTTTACGCTTAATGCAGTATCAAGGGCGGAACCAGAGGGGGTGGTGGAGGGGTCAGGACCCCCTAAAATTTTGAGAAAAAAACATTTTTTGTCGTAAAAAAAGTGATAATGTGAAGAATATTATAGTATTGCATAAATTGTACGCCAGCCATCGTTAATAATGCAGACTAAAACTCAACTTCGCATAATGTATTTCAATAGCTTTTCAAATGTCTGTATAAAAGATTGCATCATGCAATGACCAAATTAGGAAATGTGTCTGAAACCTGAATCCACACTTACGGTATCTTATTACAGTGAGCATCTTGGGGTGACAATATAAGTGTATAGTAATTGTCTCGGACTTCAATTAACCACATATTTTATAGGGCGCAATTTTCGAATATATAGATGTATAATGTTTAAAAACGTCGAATCCCGGTTTGGATGTTTTTTCCACGTTCACAATTGTAAATCACGTTAAATTGTGACACTTTGAAAAGTTAAGTAAATGAATTCGAGTGTTGGATGGAAAGTAGATCTGTTCGGTTTGAACTTTCAAACGTTTGCCTCTGGTTCAGTATTCCGGGTCACCGTGTGTTGTGTGATACCACTTCGGCCCCTGGACCCCGACAGGGGGGCCCTCGACGACCCCCTGGTCCCCAGCTTAAATTTCGCGCTTCACTCGCATGTCTAAACTATGAAATCAAGACAGGCTGATCTGGAAAACGGAACCTTTTGATGGACTCTAATGTGTCTTTTAGAATGTAAAATAACGCAAATTTTTCCGGGGCCTGTGGCCCCTGGACCACCACCGAGGCTCTCGACGGCCCCTGGTCCACCAAAATTGCCCGCTTTACTCGCAAGTCTGAACTTTGAAATCAAGACAGGCTGATCTGGAATACAGAACCTTTTGATGGACTCTAATGTGTCTTTTAGCATGTAAAATTTCGCAAAATTTTCTGGGGCCTTCGGCCCCTTGACCACGCACGGGGGCCCTTGGCGGCCCCCGGGCCCCTAGCCCAAATTTCTCGCTTCGCTTCGCTCCCCCTTTCATTCCATCTTGGCTGCGCCCCTGAGTATAGTATGCTATTTCCATCTAATTAGATCAGGCAGTTTCTATCCCATTGGTTAGCTAATCTTTCTGCCGTTGGTATGTGCATAGAGAAAAGAAACAGTGGGTGTTTTCAGTCATTTTAAGAACAATAGCAATGTCCTACGGGCGCATTCAACTTACTCGTCCTTGTGCGTGTTTTTGACGAAAAACAGTAAAATTATGCTAAAAATATGCATGTTTTTAAACAGTTACTAAACGGCACGGGCACTCTCAAATTTTATTTCATATTCTGAAAGTATATGACATGTAGATTTTATATGATGGGTTGTTGAAGTGGAAAGGACATTAGGACGTCATCAAGTTTTAACATTTCAAACTATTGTAGTTTAATTTGAAGTTATCTCGGTAATTGGCTCTCGATTTTCTTTGAAATGTCGATATGTATTACATAATTTAATTCTCTACAAGAAATGCTACGTTTATTTAAAATTTTATGACGTCATCATAGTGGAAACTTCAGTTATATGTCAAGATATCAATATCGAGCTTATCAATGTTTACATTTTATCAAAACATCAGTAAGCTAAAACATACTGTATACAAAATTGCACATTTTGAAAGCATATCACCAGTAGACATGATATCATGGGTCGTCGAGGTTGCCATTAACTTATTACGTCATCAATTCGTCATCTACCTTAAAAAATGTGATTTTTAAATATTAACGTAATAATTGCTTTAGTTATGTGAGGGTATCTCGGTAATTGGCCGCCAATTTTTTTCGAAATTTCAATATGTTGTAGATGATGTAATTGTCTACGAGAAGTCTTACATTTTTTTTAAATTTGATGATGGCATCATAGTGTAAACTTTGATTATATGGCAAGATATGAATATCGCGCTTATCCGTGTTTATGTTTTATCAGAATGTTATACAGTAGTTTCTGACTTACTCGATTATGTCACTTTTACTTACTTTGATAACAGGACCCAATTACCAAATTACGTTACGAAATTACAATCCGCAAATTACGTTGCGTAACATGCGAATCAGCTAACATGTCAAGTGACGAGTTCATGTCTAATTGTATGTGTATTCTTCGATATTGACTTTTCATTTTTGTGAAAACAAAATAAAATTGTGTGATCATTGCATGGGCGGATTTAAGTAGGTGGGGTGTGGGGTGGGGGATGGGGTGTGGCGGCCCTTTCGGAAAGTAAAATATATCAGTATTATCAACATTATCTATAACACGAAAATATTCAGCAAGAATTGATCCCTTAACACGCCCCTGGGGCTATTTCCGGACATCTAAAGTGAACTTGCCCCGGACCCCCTAAAACTTTAACTCTCTACCGGCCCCCTTCCAACCCCTTCCCCACTTTTCTAAAATTCGCCATCCGCCCCTGCATTTAATTTTTTTTCCAGTTGACTCACTGGATTTTCTGCACCTTTTTATCTGTTCATTATTCATTACCTAACCCCAGTCTCTTTCTTAATTATACACTGTACTTTAAAAGGTGTGTGGGATAATGTGTTGGTTGAGGACGTTCCTTGTCTTTGATTTCTTGGCGCTAAAGCATGAGGTGTTATATAAATCAAAAAGAAAATTTTTATAGTACTGTAGTCCCTAGATGTCAGAATGGAGATACGATGGCAATATGATGGTGGCAATAATAGGAGACACGTTTGTGATGAGATGTTTATTGTTAATGGATAACGTCGATGAACCTAATGCTGATGGAAATCTTGCATGACCTGTTTCATTTAAGCTTGGTAATAGTGTAATAATAGCAATATTGTAATGGACATACAGCATTAAATTGGCGTCACTCAAACCCGATAGAGTGTTTCGTCACAATATCTGAAGTCCTGGGATTTTACGCAGCAGGACGGTGAGTGAGGGGGCCAGTTGGAGGGGGCGAAGTTCTGTGGTCAATGAAGCGTGAATAAATAAACCGGCTTACGCATCGCGGAGGACCAGCCCTTCTTACTCTTAACTAAAACATACTGAAAGCTTCAACTTATAAAATGTTTTGAAAAGTTCATAAAATATTAAACAATAATAACTAAAATGTAAGACATTTTGAATTAAAATTGTATGGTGTTATTTAAGAATAGTACATACCTGGTTGACGTTGGGAAATGTTCAGCTTTGCCGTTTTTCTATAAACCGGACGGGAGTACGAGACATGCGCAGTGTGAAAATGAGCGGGCTTAATCTAAATGCCGTCTGACTACGGCGTTCCCGTCCTCCTGCGTGAACTCCGTAATATCTCAAGATTGAGGTTGTTTTTTCGAGGTTTCGACAGTTTAGAGTTCGGGATTCGCGTTTTGTTGCCGTGTTTTTATCACTCCAGAAACATGTGGTGATTTATCCATGATAATTCTTATGTAAACAGAGGTATCCGCTTGAGGAGTTTACTCTAGGTTAGCCTAATATATTTCGTTTTTTTTTTTTTCCACATAGAGCAATGTCACTCATAGAGTCATTTGGTTTACTTTTAAACTTGCTATTTCGTTAAGTCAGTAGTGAGGTTTCGCAAATTACGAAATACGATAAAAAAAATGGATACATCAAACTGAAATTTTTTCCAAGTTGCTAAATGTGTTTACAAATTTTCTAATTACGAATTTTTGATGATCGTCGTAATATACTGATCAATTGTGACAGGTATTCAATGTGTTTAATTCAAACGTTACAAAATTTATGACGTATCCGTTTTCGTATTTCATGAAGTAGCGAAAGCTCCCTACTATAGCACAGTGTTGACTTAAACGCTTATCAACTAATATTTTTATGTAAGAAGTTATTTTTCTTTCGATCTGAACACGTTTCCTTCATAATTTTCTCTCGAAATTTACAATTGGTGCCAACGATATTAATTTCCGACAATGTTATCTGTTTCGTATCCGTTAATATCAATAACAGTATCAGTTATTAATATTATCCAGTTCTAATGGAACTTTAATTAACTAACCGATTAAATTATTCATAAAATTAGGAATTGATGCATATCCCATTTGATCGTTAAAGCAGATTGTGTAGTCGGATACTCTTATCAGTGGGTATGCCTGTTAAAATTGATATAAAGAGTAAACTAGTATAGCTTAAAATCGTCATCCGTATCTTCACCATCATGGAAATCATCATCATGTCCTTCGCCGCCGCCGTCGTCACCGTCATCATTTTCCTAGTTCAACTGATATTTTTTTTAAAGTTAGCATCACTGTCATAAATGTAATGTAATTAGATTTATATAGCGCCTTACACAGTAGAGTCTCAACAAGGCGCTGTGGACCAGATGTTACACATTCCATGACTTTCCACGCCGCTAAGTGTCACGTCATGTCCTCGCAGCTGCTATTCAGCGCACATCCTTCTGTCCACGACAGGGGTCGTATATGAACCAATACACCGGGATAACCCCTACTCGTCTCAAAGGACGTTCTGGTTTTTTATAGTGCACATGAGCCGTATGTGTACACTGGGCCTACGGTTTATAATCCTTATCCGTGAAGACTTGTTCCACCACCAGAACTATGGTGCGAGCGGGTCTCGAACCCATGCTGTTGTTATTGCTGTGGCTCACCGTTCCCCTGCCTTTAGCGCTCGGCCACATCATGATCATCATCGTCATCATCATCAACAACATAACCGTCACCGTCATCATCATCAGCATCATCATCATCATCGTCATCATCATCATCATCGTCATCGTCATCGTCATCATCGTTGTCGTCATCGTCAACTAATCGTTATCGTCGACGTCGTCGAATCCATCAATAACACCGTCGTCGTCGTCGTAGCTGTCGTCATCGTCATCATGATCATCATCTTGATCATCATCATCATCATCATCATCATCGTTAGCATCGGCATCATGGGCATCGTCATCGTCGTCCTCGTCATCGTAGTCGTCGTTTTCGTCGTCGTCGCGATCACCATACCTCAATATCATCACTCGTCTGAGTATTACTCCGCATGTTAATGAAGTATTGTATTTCTGTCATACATATCATTTGATGTGAATTATTAAAATACTTAAAACACCTCTATTATTAAGATTACTTTTCAACACTTATGCTACGGACATGAATTTATTCATTACAGATGTTCTCAGTGCATTTTAATTTAATTTTAGTGGCTGGTAATTGATTTAAAATTCACAAGCACATACCAGCAACATATTGCAAATGTGTATTCATTTGTACAGTAATTTTGAAAAATGTATGGTATTATTTTTAGTAATTAAAACTATTTTAGTAATTTAACGTTCTGAAAATGTCTCAAATTGAAAATTTATATCCTCAACCTCATTCAAATTTATTTGACAAAAAACTTTGATGATACCCATATATGGTAATGATATTTCTATATATGGTCATGGTGTGACATCTTCATGACCATAGTAAACATCATTTTTTTGTAAAAGGATTGAGCTTTATTTGCTTTACTGACATTTTCGATGTCCAATCAAAGAACATCATCTTCACGCTGTTGACTCTGTTTGCGAGGTTTCATGACAATGAGTCATGTTGAGATACTCGCAAAAATAGGCAGGAAATCATTCTATAAAAATGATATTTCTGTTATTTTGTTACGTTTATTAAAGTTTATGAATACACGTTTCTTGTTCATGTCTAATTATAATAAACATGTTTTGAACTACGTTTTGTAAATAATTTTCTTCAAAATCAATTGAAAACCGGCAGGAAGGCAACAGTCTTTTTTTTAATTTTCATAATCTCAAAAACGTGTTTTCATACATGCGTATTCCAAAATAATTTTTCTCTGGTTATACCCAACCTGATGATGAACGAACCTCAAAATTGAAGCTTATAATAAATTATCCGAATATAGCAATAACTCAATTTTGAATTTTTTGTACAACAAGACTCATTTTGTGATAACACCTCACATTTTTAAGCAACACACACACACACCCACCCATACGTCATTCAACAATAGGGTGGTACCGTGAGTGTGGGCGCCCTCATCCTGTCAACAAGGTCATTTATTGTGTGCATTATTAAATTTGAAATTTTTACAATTGATCCAGAAGAATATTTCCAATAATGTAGCGTTGTAGTGTCTATAGTAGGCTAGTGATCTGTAGGCCTGCGGTCAAGTCAACTTGCTAGGTGCGTCCAAGTATCTCATCTCTAAACTTTACGTTCTCTGACTGTTTGTCTGGACACACATCATGCAGACACTCCCGTTTGTTCGACCTGGCTCCCGTCCAACGTTCTTTCTCCCGATTTTTCACATATTCCTTACGTTTTACAAATAACATTGCATATTACATATTAATTGAGTTTAGCAAACACCCTCAATATTTGTTTTATCAATTACATTAATGCCTCGATTGTCTAATAAATGTGGATAGTGAGTGTACACGATGACTGTTTATATTTACAAGATATTGCCTTTGGAGTACACGTATGCCAGATGTCTTATGCTGTTGATGCGAGTTTCGCCTCCTGGACAACCATGTGGTAGGTGGAGCCCACCCTCCCCTCCCTTCCAGCTCGAGCCCATATCAATGGTGGCACCAGCGAGGGTGGGGGAAGTCTGGCCCTCGTCGGGGAAGATTAACCATCTTCGTCGGGGAAAAGCCAAAAAATAAAATTTGTAATTGGCCCTAAAAATAGGAAATAGACTGGGGAAATAAGGTTTTTTTCTGCTCATCAAACCAAATCGATAACCACGCCCACCGGACTTCCTGAGTTGGTCCCCCTGTTGGGGACCATAGCCCCCACCCCCCGTCGGGCAAATCCTGGCGCCACCACTGGCCCATATCAACATCAGAATCGTTTTCGAACACCAAAAGTCTCCCTTTCTCCTTTCCTCCCGCTTTTTCTACCATCAATGTTGGCAGTATGCTGTCTGTCGGTCGGGTATGCTGTCTGTCGGTCGGTTGATCAGTACCCATGACGTTTATGCAATTTATTCAAGGTATAACATTCCAATGAGTTTGATTTTAGCTGGCAGTTTTTCGGTAATATGTTAAGGTCATCCAATTTGTCAGTTGGTCAGTAGGCCAGTCGGCGGTTTGTTCGTCCATTTAGCGTTTACATTTAATAATTTCTATTTTAAAAACGTTCAATAGTCCAATTAATTTGAAATTCATGCTGAGGGTGCACAAAATTCAGAGGTAGAGAAAAATAAAATGAATATACAAATATGGAGATTGGGAACTGGAGCACCCCCTTCGAAGAAAATGAACACCACTTCCCCCTTCAGATGGAAAGAACTATTACAGTATGTCAGAAGAAATAAACATAATGTTAAATATGACACCAAAAAACGTAAAATATGGGCAATATCGGTTTTTTGGTTGTCAAAATCCAATCGGGGTTGAATATTCCCCTTCCCCAATTCATGGGTACGGCCCTTGTTTGATACCTCATTGGTTATTTGGCCAGCTAGTCGGTTACTTGGTCTATCGGTCGCTCAGTTGGAAAGGACGCATCTTTAAATTCTGGTCTTTTCTAAATAATATTAACAAAAATTGTTAATTTAACAGCAGTGGGTTGCTTTGTCGTTGTCCTCTGTTAGTACTTCTAAACTGGAATGTCGAATGAATTATCCAAGAGTTATAAACTTACCTGGCTAAAATTCAATCACAAAAAATATACACATGGTCAAAAATGTTTAAGTGGTTCACAACAGGACAATGAAAGTCTCTATTTTCCAGTAAACCCAAAAGCTATTAATATTCAATCGTGTTGTCTGTTTTTAGTGTTTTGCAGATGCGTTACAACTTGAAGGGCTTTCATCTGAGACTAATTTTCAGGTTTTCATACACAACAAATTTTTGAGACCTCACCACAAAATGAGTCGCATCGTAGGCGAGATCAAATTGTGATAATCTCCAAAGTAGGTCTGAAGTCAAATTTTGTAGAGATTTAATTTTAATCTTTTTTGAGTACTATTATACTTATAATTCATTATAATATACTTTTAGGTCAGTTTTCAAAAGTTGTACAAAAGTATCATTCATGCAGTTTATAGTCTTTTAACTGTATGTTTTTAGACTGCCTATACGGACCGTTACAAGTACTCGTTCTGTCCAGCCGATATACGAAACTACAACCAGAACTATTTCAGATAATTTTTTTTAAGTTGTTACTATAATTTTTATTATTATAATAGTATGATATCCAGGGCAGTCTTAAATGTAGTTTCTTCAATTTTTTGTTGACAATAATGTAATCTGTATGCGTATCTGTATACAATGAATGTCATTAAAAGTTTAGATTACAGCTTATATGTTTGTTCTATTACACTTTACCAATAACTCAATTTTTAATTTCCATACAACGAGACTCATTTTCTGGCGAAAATTAGTATTGTGCAAACTTTCCTAAAATAAGTATAAGCCTAGTATTGCTTATTCAAAAATAGGCATTATTATAATTGAAATAAAAATGGATGATTGCATAGTATAATAGCAATAAACCTTAACTCATTAAATGAAAATCAATATCAATTGCCGTCATTTATGTCGTTCATTTTTTATTAATACGTACAATTCCATAAAATTGCTTGAATGCATAATAATCAATGTTTCAAAAAGACATTGTATATAAAAAATTATAAGGCAATCTCTGTCATTGTCAACATATTACATTTTTATTAAACATTTTTAAAGCAATTTTTCATATTAAAGGCTATCTCAGTTAAAGTTTCCATATGGAAATTACTGTAGTCAATCAATTCGGAGCCCTGTCCACTTTTTCGCTATCTTCCTCTTTACTAACAACATTTAAAATGGTTGACTTGCTTGGTTGACATACAATTTACGTTTTTTCTTCTGGACTATACGGTCCGAGGGTTTTCAAACAGTTCTCTTTCAATTCATTGATTAAGCTGTTGAGCTGTTAATGTCCATGAAGAAAGAGGCTACCGTACATCCCGTTAGGTCGTAAGGCCAATAAAGTCGATATATATAGTACATATGCCAACAACTTTACTTACCTAGCTTCAAAATAAGACTTCATAACGATATTATTAAAAGTATTCACGCCTATAACATATTTTTATAATACTATTACAGCATTATCCCAAACATATAACGTATTGTAAAGTCATATTAAATCCATGTATAAGAATACGTTATAATCACTTCGATAACTCTGATGATGTATACCCGTACTTTATTTCTTTTGAAAACTTCATAGTCAATTTACTTGTTTCCTCGTTGACCAATGATTGAGTTCCCAATGTTTTAATCTAACAGTTAAGGGTCCAACATCCTCGGGGCGTATAAAAACAGTAATGTATTAAAACATTTGAGAGCCGCCACTTTTATTTTCTGCTTACTCGTGAAAAATAACGCTTTACCTAATAAATTACCTAGACGGGTACCTCTATAGCTCCTCCACAAAGCTAGAAATACAAAGTGTATTTTCATCATTTACAAAATAGCATAATATTGTTTTATCATATTATTACATCAAAAGCAAAATAAACGACACGATGTTAGTTAAAATTTCACATCAGCAAAGCAAAATTATAGCATGTAAATTAACTATGGCATTTTTATGTACATTAATTTATTAATTTGGCATTTCATTCCTTAGGCGTTAGTACAAAAAGACAATGACAAGACATCACGTATTAAGCATATTGTTAGCTAGCAAAATATATGTGTAGTTATCAATGTTTAAAATTTTAATGTGCCATTTTCTTTACATCTTTACATTAACGAAATAAATATACAAACAAAACAGAAAAAAAGAAGACGCGATCATGGCGTTTATCGTAAATTATCTGATGTCGTATGCATTAGGTTTTAAGGGAAAGAGGCGGAGGGGAGGGATTGACTCATTTAGCATATAGACCAATCCGAAAAGAATGGCGCCCTCTATTGTCGCCGCCATTGCTGGGGAACTTAAATTTCCCAAAACAAAACACAAGCGTCAGCGATGATTATAACG
>JAOTQE010145657.1:0-11485 GCA_025631205.1 Nesometra sesokonis | reverse complement strand
TCGTCTGCAGATGTGAGGACTTGATTTCAGTCAATATTTAAAATTATTTTATCAATTTTGGTCGGATTTTCTCTACTTTCTACGTTTAAATATATATATATATTTAATCTTAATTTTAATCAGAAGTGATTTTAAACCGCGAAGTAGATATACCCTGTATATTTATATATTGAAACGTAAACAATGAGAAAATCTGCTCAGTGTGAAAACAGTCGCCCCAACCGGGACTCGAACCCGGGACCTTCTGCTTGACATGCAGACGCCTTTACCACTCGGCCATTGAGGCTGTATGGCGAGTTCAAGTTCGATTAGAATGCAACTCTTCTCACATCCAACAACGCACGCACGTCTAGTCCTCAAGTACGCATGTAAACAGAGATCAATTTGATACACTTCTCTTCTTCTTTTATAATTATTTATAATCAGAAGTGGTGTAAACATCATCATCACCATTATTATCATCATCATCATCATCATCATCACCATCAATATTGTTATCCAACAACGCACGTCGTGACAACACTAGTCCTCCAGTACGCATGTAAACACATATCAATTTGATACACTTCTCATTGTAGATAAATCAGCTAGGCAGGATCTCAAACGAGATACTTTTTATAATTATTTATAATCAGAAGTGGTGTAAACCGCCAAGTAGATATACCTTGTATATTGTTTATATACAGAAACGTAAACAATGAGAAAACCTGCTGAGAGTGAAAAGAAGTCGCCCCAACCTGGACTCGAACCCGGGTCACCTGCTTGATATGCAAACGCCTATACCACTCGGCCATTGAGGCTGTATGGCGAGTTCAAGTTCGATTAGAACGCAACTCTTCTCACATCCAACAACGCACGCACGTCTAGTCCTCAAGTACGCATGTAAACAGAGATCAATTTGACACACTTCTCTTCTTCTTTTATAATTATTTATAATCAGAAGTGGTGTAAACATCATCATCACCATTATCATCATCATCATCATCATCACCATCAATATCATCATCACCATCAATATCATCATCATCACCATCACCACCATCATCATCATCATCATCATCATCATCGTCGTTATTATTATTAACAATATTTTTACTAGTCAATTTACTCGTCTTGTAACGTAACCTTGACCTTTGACCCCCGTTCCTATAACCTTGACCTTTGACCAGTTCCCGTAACCTTGACTTTGACCCCGTCCCGTAACTTTGACCTTTGATCCCGTTCCCGTAACCTTGACCTTTACTCGTCCCATAACCTTGTCCTTTGACCTCGTTTCCGTAACCTTTGACCCCCGTGACCCATTATGGGCAAGTGTGGTGTGAACCTACATGTTTCCACCAAGTTTGGGCAAGATGGGACCAAGGAGTAGCGAAACCAGTTATTTGACCTTTGACCCCCGTGACCTTGACCTTTCAAAAATGCAACCCCTCAATGTCAATTTCGCAGTGACTCTGCATCCACCTACTAAGTTTCATGGAGATCGGACCAAGGACCTAGGAGGAGTAGGGGAACAGACAGATAGACTACCGTATTTATTTTCTCCAACGCCGTATTATTAACATTATCATTATCATCATCATCATCAATACCATTATTAGTTATCAGTATCGTCGTCCTCGTCGTTTTTAGTGCATTTTTTTCTTTATCGGCATTATCTTTGTTATTGTATTTTCAGTGATTTTATCAAACTACAGATAATATAATGGTCTTCTGCTGACGTGAAGTTTGGCTAAATCTACCAAGCACTGATGGAATGAGCCGAATTATGCCATTTAGTTTATTAAATCAAGTTACATTGTTAACAAGGTTATAACAAATGCGATCTGACATCGTTGATGCCCCAGGTAATCAACGGGTTACGTTTGGGTCGCTATTAACATGTCGACGAATAGGTGAAATAATCAGATTAATTGAAGAATATGGATATTCATTATAATACAATAATAATGTTAGTAAATTGTAGTAAATAATTAAAAAAAATAATAATATAATAATGATAATGATAGTGATGGGGATGATGATGATGATAATGATGATGATGATGGTGATGATGATGATGATGATGATGATGATGGTGTCTGTGATGGTGATGATTATAATAATAAGAATAATAAGAAGAATGATAACGATTTGATTTTGTTCTGTAATTAACCTGTTTATCACCGACCAGGGGCAGCCCTGGTCGGGGTCCATGGGCCGAAGACCCGGGAAAAATTTGCGTTTTTTTACATGCTAAAAGACACAGAGTCCATCAAAATGTCTCGTTTTCCAGATCATTCTGTCTTAGTTTCGAAGTCCAGACTTGCGAAGGAAGCGAGAAATATAGGCTCGGTCCAGGGGCCGAAGATCTTGGTTTCGAAGTGATACGGTATACCACACAACGCACGGAAGGGAAGAGAGGCGACGTTTGAAAATTAAAAATCAAACCGAACAAACCTTTCCTTAACAACACTCAAATACATTTAATAAGCTTTCCAAAGTGTCACAATGTAAAGCGATTTATCATTTTGAAGAGGAAAAATACATCCGAACTGAGATGCTACATTTTTTAATATAAACCTCTATATGTTCGGAAATATCACCCTAGAAAATGTGGTTAATTGAAGTCCTAGCCTATTATTAAATGTAAAGCTCTTCGGTTGGGGTCTTTGAAGGACTGCGGGGTTTTAAACGCCGTGTTGGGGTCACTAGACAAGAGAGTTCACCCGAAAAACTGTTGCCATAAAAGGAAGTTCACATGAACCATTAAAAACTCCAATGGGGTTGCCTCTCGGCCCCACCCCCAGACTGGAGAATATGAGAAAATTACAACAGAAATAGGCCTAATGCCACCCCAGATACATTCCCGTAAATTGGTCATTGAGTGATGTCATCTTTAATTTTATCTATTGAAAGATAATGCGAAGTTGAGTACCAGGCTGCATTATTAACGATGACTCACTTACAATTCATGCAATACTATAATATTCTTCATATTATCGATCTTTTACCAGAGAAATAATTTTTCTCAAAATTTTACGGGATCTTGACCCTTCCCCGACCACACCCCCACCCTTTGGCTGCACCCCTGTAAGAAAGATGGAAAGAACTTCAAAAACAAAAAAGGTAACAACAGATTCTCAATCGGAAATCAGCATTAGCGGACCACATGATTGTGTCCATCCAAATCAAGACAGGGGAGACGATGAAAACATCAAACGTACCAAAGAGCCGATATAGATCAGACGAGGCCTAGAGAGATCATGAACCGCGGCGAAGGAGCCCACGTACTGAGTCATGTATACGACCCTGTGAGCGGGTTGCTTAACAACAGAGACGTAACTCTGAGGAATACCTCCGCTGAGAGAGGTTGAAACTGTCGATCAGGTCAGTTAAAACTTTGGTTAGTCAAAATTGACATTTATACTATGCTAACTGATTTTCACTTTATCGTTCAAAATATGGACGAAATTGAAAACAAACAACGATTATGATAACGATGACGATTGCTTGTGTGTCCTACTGCCTTTATTATTGGTGCCGTTAGATAAGGGTATCACAATCTCCGTGTTCCACAGTGTTAGTGATGTGGTTCTATATTGTACTGTACCTGCCAACTCACATGTATAATCCATGAGTCTCACGCAATGAGAATTATTTTAGACGTCTCATGCATATAAGCCTATAGATATTTTTTCTGCCTCAAAAGTGGTGCGAAAATACGGTAGTAAAGTTTTATATTCATGCAACAAAACAATCACATTTTAAGAATGAAAAAATATCAGTTTCCAAGAGATTTGAACATGGCTTGCATGCATGATGAAAGGCTACATAAGTATATTTTTATAATCCGGCAATCATTAAAATACCGTACTCGATAGGCCTACGTGCTAATATCCCCCTCCCCTGGTCATGATATCCACACCTAGCCCGGATCTTCACAAAAGTTTCATAAATTCGATGTTAACCTTGAATAACCTTCGTAAAAAATATAGGGCTATTCAGTTCTATTAATCGGTACCGTATTGGATTATGAGTTTGAGATGTCAATTTGAATTGTTCCCATATAGTAGAGTTGGACATCTATTCCAGCTGAAGTTTCGTGCCACAAAATGGATTTTATTGGCTAACTTTAACAATTTTGGGTGTCGATTTCAAAAAGGTTAGGTGCCATTTTTTTTATCACGCCTTCAGCCGGCATTTTGAATTTCAAAATGGCCGCCATGCAAATCTATGCCGTATTTGTCCATATCTCTGCAAATAGATCATGTAGAACAACAATTCTTGTGTCTAAATATATGTTTAAAATGTCAGAGAATACCATTATCCCATTTACAATATAATCTGATGGCAATTTTGGTCACAAATTGGTCATTTAAAGTCATAGTATGTTTGAATATGTATTCCAAGTGGATTTTTGTGTCGAAAGAGATTTTATTGTCTAACTTTACCAATTTCGGGTTCTGACTTAAAAAAGTTAGGTGTCATTGTTTCAATCAAGTTTTTGGCCACCATCTTGAATTAAAAATGGCGGTCGTTTAAGCCTCAACGCTCGCCTGGAATGATATTAGTTAAAAAAAACTTAGACTACTATAGAAAGCTGTCCCCAAGTACTTCGTCAAATTAGCCTGGTTTCAATATGAGACCGAAGGGTCTTTTCCACGTCTAGTTTGAATCATTGATGTCAAAATTTACTGGATCGGCACCAGAAGATCTTTTATCACGGGTCTGACCGTTCAGAGAGTTGTTGATATATCTGTCAAAAATTAGTCTTACTTTTGAATATCCATTAAATGATTTTACGAATGATCCGAACGAAGGCCTGTGCAAAGTCAGAGCATGTTACAATCAATAGACCCTTCTTGATTGCTTATAGACAACTATCATTGCATCAGCAATGCACACATTGTTTTTGCCCTCTATATTGTTGGATGAATTAGGTGTGGTTGGATCCCCTCCAGATTCACTTGAAAGTTTGAACTCTTTATAACATGGATAAAATAAGTCTTGTCAGTTTGGATGAGAAGGTGGCCATCTGACGAAAAAACTGACGTAGGAATAACAGAAATTTCATAAAATAGAACAGATATAATATATCTTTATTAACATGCTACGAATACGTAGTTGAAACAGATTGATAGCACAGGATTTTTTGGGTTTTTTGTATTTAACTTACAATTTTAGTATATAGGCTACACAATATGAATTGTAAAATGGATATGTACATATTTATATTATACTATTATGTATGTATGTGTGTGTATGTATATATGTATGTAGGTATGTGTGTATGTAGGTATGTGTGTGCATGTATGTCTGTGTATATTTATGCGTATATGTATGAAGAAAATAATTAAGGGTAATAAAATCTTGCAAAGTAAATATATTAAGTTAAATAATTGACACTGCTGTACCAACAGTAATTGGTGCTACTAACGATTGTTAAAAACAAAACAAAAAAAAGGAAAAGATAGTAATAATTTAAGTTTTATCGTAATTATTGATGTATAGATTAATATATAATAGCCATCGTAGTATGCAATGGACTATGTATTATACTGTATAAAAATGCATTTGTATATTTCTAAAGAAACGAGAACATATTGTAAAATTGAAAATGAATGAATAAAGAAGAAAATGAAGGTGGGTTACTCCCACGAAAGAGAAAAAAAAATCATATTTGCCAATCGCCTCGCTGAGAGAGAGACTTTATCATACTCGAGTGTAATTTATGAATGACGAGAAATCTTACTAATAGTCGTCGATTCTCTCTTTGCTTAACCAGTTGCACCTTGTCTTTTTCTGGCATGTCCTAAATGCCCTCAGCTTCAGTTTCTTCATTGGGTCTCAAATAGTCTTCTGTGCTGTAGACCCAACTAATCTATCTGTAGCAAATGTGTCAAACTGGGTTTTACCCTTCACACATGAAAACCGCTATTTCAACTATTCTTAGTTTATTATGTTCTTTGCTAGCTGAAATTCTGGAATCCAAAATGGCCACCATTTTAAAATCCAAGATGGTGATCGGCACCGGACTACCCTTTAAAAAACAATTTTCAGTAGTATATACTGGAGTCCGAAAGTTACGGTAGCTTTTTAAAGTAAAGTATGGCTTAAAATGGCAGCCATTTCGAAATAAAAAATGACGAACATTTTGATTTCCAAGCTGGGTTGAAGGTGACGTTCATTTAAAAAGGAAATCAACAATGAACAATTATTTATAAATAGTTCTCAGTCGTAAGTTGGAATTTCAAAGAATAGTATTAGTAGTAAAATAACAGACATTTTCAAATCCAAAATGATGGCCAAAGATGCTCATTAAAAATGGCACCTTTCTTTCTAATCAGCATCTCAAAATTGATAAAGTTAGCCAATTAAAATCCAAAATGGCACGAAAATCTTACTATGATCTCAAATGACCCAAAATTGCCTAAATGACCATTTTTTGATCAAAATTGTCGTCTGATCATATTCTAAATGGGTTAATGGTATTTCCTGACCTTTTAAACCTATTTAGACACAAAGATTGTTGTTTTACATGGTTTATATTCTGAGATATGGACAAATATTATCATTATTATTATTGCATTTAATATAGCGCTCAATACTGCTAACGCATTCACTGGCGCTGTTCAACTTGTGTTAAGAAAAAAAAATAATTAAAAGTTCTTGAAAAAAGATAGGTTTTGAGATGAGACTTGAAACTAATGATTGTTTCACAATCACAAAATAGATTTAGGCTATACAAGGCTGTGAAAAAATTCAAAATGGCGGCAAAAGACGTGATTTAAAAAATGGCACTTATCCTTTTTTAAATCAGCACCCCAAAATTGTATTTTGCCAGTAAAATCCATTTTGGCACGAAAATCCATCTGGAATACATAATCAGCCCTGGAATGACCCCAAATGACCAATTTGTGACCAAAATTGCCATCTGATAATATTTTAAATGAGATAATGGTATTCCCTGACGTTTTAAACATATTTAGACACAATTGTTTTTCTACAATGTTTATATGCTGAGATAGATTTACATGGCGAACATTTTGAAATTCAAAATGGCGGCTGAAGATATAATTTTAGTAAAACATCCATTTTGGCACGAAAATCTAGGTGGGCTCAAAATCCTGACATTACCAATCCTACTCTTACACCTCACACCGGATTCCTGCTAAAGTTTCATCAATTATATATGAGGACAGTGATAAACAACTTTTGAAAGAGACCTAATATGTCCCGACCATTTTCCTGTTGGTTATTATATATACGGCACATTTTGGTAAATTGCACATTTTGGTAAATTACCAAAACGTGCAGTTTACCAAAATGTGCCGTAACGTAGTTACGGCACATTTTGGTAAATGCACATTTTGGTAAATGCACATTTTGGTAACAGAAATCACAAAAATTTGCCGATCGTGCACCTATACCTGACGGGAACAACTGTTACCAAAATGTGCAGTTAAAAATGGATTTGCCTGCACATTTTGGACAATTTGCACATTTTGGTAACTGGACTAAAACCTATTGGTGGGCTTGAGACTTATTATACAGTCAAGAAGTTAAGGGGATATTGTCCTGCGGTAAAGACGGGCAAGCAACATTTCTCAAGTATGAAGGTTTGTGTGTTACCATGGTAACAGTATAGTTACATGCGCATTCCCAGTGTCAGGTAAACGCTGTGTTATCATTGTTTAAATGACTAGGGGAAGACGGGGTAGGTTACATCACTAAAAATTGTATTTATGAAATATGGGCGGATATGAAGTAATGATACCTGCATATCTGCATCTATAAATATACCTATTCCCCAGTGGCTCGTAAACGCTGTGTTAACATTGTTTAAATGACATGGGGAAAACGGGGCTGGTTGCATCACTAAATATAATATTGTATGTTGCATCAATGAAATTAATATTCACCTTGTCATTTAAACAATATGTTAACACAACGTTTACGCGCCACAAGGAATATACAAATAACATTACTATAGTTCCGCTCCTGTTTCAATCAATGGTACGGTATTGTCTAATACTACAATATTATTTTTAGTGATCCAACCTGCCCCCGTCTTCTCCTTGTCATTTAAACAATGTTAACATAGTGTTTACGCGCCACTTGGGAATGTGCAGGTAGCTATAGTTTAGTTTCGCCCAAGTTTCAATTAATAGTATTGTAATATTACAATAACATTTTTAGTGATGCAACCTGACCCGTCTTTCACTAGCAATTTAAACAATGTTAACACAGCGTTTACGCGCCACTGTTGAATACACAGGTAACAGTACTTTAGTGTTCGCCCATTTTTCAATCAATGGTGCTGTAATATTATATTATTATTTTTAAGTGATGCAACCTGCCCCGTCTTTCCTAAGTATTAAAAAATGTTAACACAGCGTTTACGCGCTACTGTGAAATGCTCAGGTAACATTAATTTAGTTCCATTCATATTTCATTCAATGTTATTGCAGTTTTCTACATTAGCTATTGCTTGTATCTCATTAGATTAGTAAGGCAATTTAAGTTGTTTACATTAACTGTTGATCCTTCTACATTAGCTGGGATTTTTCTATATAAGCTTTTGAGTTTTCTACATTAGCGGTTGTTTCTACATTACCTGTTTTCCTACATTAGCGGTTGTAACACATGCACTTTGGTCTAGGAGTGAAGACGTACAAGACACATTTGATAAAACCTGCATAGTTTGGTTGTCCTAACCAAGTCCTATCAGATTAAACAAGCCAAATCAAAATGCAATGTTAAATGTGGGAGAAGTATTATTTCGTTAGTTTCAATTCTAGTCAGAACAGTCAGAAGCAAAATCTGCCTAGAAATGACAGAGAGGAAGGAAATCTTATCATTTTAAGCACACACACACCCACACACCCAAACAGACCGTTTCATAGTCCCCTTAGGCTACCGAATTCGTTCGGTGGGGACAAAACTAATAGCACTTATGTGTTTTTCTGATGATTGTGTGAAGTTACCAAAATGTGCCGTCAATGTCCTGCACATTTTGGTAAATTTACCAAAATGTGCAGTTACCACAATATGCGTGTAACAAACATGTTACGGCACATTTTGGTAACTACACATTTTGGTAATTTACCAAAAGGTGCAATTTACCAAAATGTGCCGTAACATGTTACGGCACATTTTGGTTAAAGGAATTGGTGTTCTGCCCCAATCACTACAGTAGCAAGAATAATAGGCCTGTGTTTGCCTCCATGCCTGACGGAAAGCATGATGATGATGATGATGACGACGATGATGATGACGACGATGATGATGATGATGATGATGATGATGATGATGATGATGATGACACTTGACAGTAAAGTAGATGGAACATGTGTGTTTCACTGCTTCAATCATTGGTACAAATAATAATAATAATAATAATAATAATAATAATAATAATAATAGTACAGTAGAGGGAATTTGTGTTTCCCTATTTCAATCACTGACATGGAAGTGTGTGTTTTATTTCATTGACACGAATACTCAGCTTAACAATCGACTGTTTCCGTCGATCACAACACGATAAATGATTGGCATTTAAAACCTGTTAATAATTATTCAAACTGTGCGAATTAGTTCCAGTCATGTCATCAATTAAATCTAATTGATTAACTTATAACAAAGACAGCAATACCATAAATCAATTGACTTTTCCTACCTTCATAAATCTTGGCATCCAAAAACGAATGAAACTTAGTCAGTCGATTTGTAGCCAATCCGACTTTTATCATTGTTTTTAAGTAGGCCTAATTCTAATTCTAAAGTAGAATATAATTAAAAATGCACCAGCTACTAAGGTTAGGCATATCAATGATAAACCACTGTGATACAGATAAAATATAGGCCTATTATATTTATAACCATGGAGGAACTGTCATCTCAGATAACCATGTAAAATTATCTAAATCAATCTGATAACTCAATACACTGTAATTAAGCCGTCAGATAATGCGTAGCATTTTCAGTAGCTAATTCCAAATCAGAATTGTTTGATTCGTATAAGGATGTACGTTCTGTAGTGGGTAATGCATGGTTTACAGATCGAGTAATGAGTACGGTAAATTACGAAGCATTCCCATTAATAGCTACAAATACAAAATGAACATTGTTGTTGAATGCTTTTTATCTTCTACGATGGCGCATTGCTACAAGAATAGTGTCGCCGATACTTGGACTGATCTGTGTTTGATTTTATTGCTTTATTTTCCCTTGGACATTATAGAATTTGCCAATGCTATCAGTTATACAAACCAAACAGTACAATATGAGACAACAAATCAATAAAAAAAAATGATAGCGTTTCTCTTCATGGGATCTCAAAAAATGACCAACACACCAAACGTATTAAAGATGCCCTACACAAGGCCGATAGCTATACAGCTAATATTCTAATAACATTGTCGGGTGTCGTATTAAAACTTAAATTTCTTCGTTTACGCCTACCATTTGTGTTTCTAGTTTCATGACCTATTGTTGATAAAAATAATTAAAAACGTATGTTAAAATTATTGACAAATGGGCCTTTTAGTTTTACTTCGTGTTTGGTAACTCGTTTATTAGCTAGCCTAGATCAGGGAACAACAATTCAGATGAACTTTTCTTCGTTTTCTTACAACATTACACAATTAGCTTTGTTTAAATTGAAAGATACTAGCCTAGCAGAGACATTCGGGACAAGATCTCCAAATCTCCCGTGAGCATACTCTATGTTTTTGGTGTCTCTGAAAGGATCGCGGCGATAATTAGAAAACATGGTGTTCCATCTTACCATAAGCCGTATAACACCATCAGATCCATTCTGCCTTCGACCATGGATCAGTCATCTTCGTTCGAGAGATGCAGTGTAGTATATGAATACAAGTGGTGACTGTCCTGGCTCTTACATCGGCGAGACAGGGCGTCAGTTGGCTACTAGGGTCAAAGACCACCGGAACCCTAGACTTCGCCCTGTAACATCTATCCAGGAACACTCTGTCGGTACGAACCATGCTATCCTAGATGAAAGCTTTAAAATCATGAGCCTACATCGAGATAAATGGAAATGCCGCATCAGAGAAGCCATTGAAATACAACATCAACCCAGTTTCAACAAAGACCCGGGTTTGGAATTGCCAGCAGTTTACTCCAGTCTCATCAGAGACCTCCCTCAATAGGTGGCCTCTAGTTTTCTTTATCAAGAGAGGGCGCCATCGTGGTGGGTTGAATCAAAGCCATGAGATATAGCCGGAACCTGTTCACAAAGAAATCCAGTGCAGAGTAAATTGTTCCGAATCTTTTTTTTTATATTTTAATCACTAAAAAATGGAACACAGAAGTCTTCATAGTGACATTAAATATACTTAAAAATTCATCTCACAACTTGAAATTCGTTGTCCACCATGAATTACTATCTAACTTTTCTTTTTTTTTAAATCTATCAATAAAATTTATTTTATCAATTTATTTGTTTACTTATTTATGTTTACATATTTATTTACTTATTTAT
>JAOTQE010145646.1:0-11486 GCA_025631205.1 Nesometra sesokonis | reverse complement strand
ATTCTCTAGGCACCTCCTGATTGATTTTAACTATTTTTTATATTTGTATGTGTCGAATTTGTAATAAATAAATAAATTTATGTTAGCGCCCTCCTGTTGGAAGATGTAGCTGGTGCGTTTCCGTTTCACTCTCATTGTAATGATCGCTTTCGGTTCGCGGGTCATTTCTTTATCCTACAGATTATTTCCATAATCTCTTTAGATGAAATTTTAATTTGCACATTAATACTCATAAAAATGAGAGGAGCGATAATCTGTACTCATAACACATCTCTCTAAGAAAAGACATTTATTTCGACTGACAATACATATCCGACTTGACGAGTTTGTTTAGTTATATTTACAAATGTTCGATAAAGATAAAAATTATGAATCAAAAGCATCTTTATCTACATCCTTTCCGATTCCATTTTTTTATTCTTTAAATCATAAATTAATTTGATTCATAACGAAATGTCATTTTATTCTGAAGGACTGTCATTCATAGAGTCCAGGAGGATACGCGATCCATCACGTGGGATTTCCTTCGCGCAATTGCGTGCATCCGCGATTGCACGTTCACCACGCAACTAATTAAAACTGAAGAAATGTTATATTTAGCCTATAATATTGTAAGCTCTTTGATAACATTTAAAGATACGACATTAGATCGTGTAATGATACTCAACATGCCTGTAGATTGCTTTTGATTTTCCACTTACAAACCAGTCGATTGGCTAACGGTAGCTAAAAGTTTACAATCTGCAATCTATTTTCGTTTGTTAAGCAATTATGATTAATACGATGTTTTTTTTCCATTTCACGTACACCATCGATTAGGATTGCAGGGACCAACCGGAGGCACTGTCCAACACTGATTACATAATCATAGTTATATCGTTTATTTAGTCGTTGAAACATTTTAAAATTTACAAGGACATGTGTTTATAAAGTTACATGTCTGCGATTCCATGATGATGAGTTAAAGAACATAATTCACAAAAGTTTGCATTCAGTAACTATAGCAAATATGATTTTCTTTTCTTTCAAAAAACTTCAGTAGGCCTAAATAAAACGTAAAAACAAATAAAAGCTCATCAGATCCATGTAGCATAGCAACGTCACTCGTCCTGACCCAGTGCGCACTAAATACGCGCTTCCGGTATCTATGATATCGCGCGCGCGTGGTGGCGCCATAACAACGGAAGAGAATACGCGCACGATTATTATTTGTTTCGGAAGCGCGTATTTTGCGCGCAGAGCTACGAGAAATGCTTCGCGATTGGTCTCGACCAGGTTCTCGACATAACCTACTTTAGCGACCGATTGCGCATTTATGGTGCGAATGGACAGGCCTACATCATGATCAGGCCTATTTCTCGTAGGCCTAATCCGTCGTGCACAACTATAATACTGTATACAGAACTGTGTCTATTGGAAATTAAACCCAATTAATATTTGCCACTGTAATCCAAATTAATAAACCTGAATTACCTTGTTAAACGACGTTTGTTTTCATTTAATATTCCACATCATATTCCAATTTATACTTAAATACAGTGTTTACAAAATTAACCAACGAGTTGTTATATAATTCCTTGAACCCTGAATAAGCTTACTGTACTTATTAATTATATCGAAATATTTAAAAAAATGTTGTACATCTATACTATAATTTTAGCAATGTTTGTCTGTCTGTTTGTTTGTCTGTCTGTTTGTCCTCTACTCCTCCCAGGTCCTTGGTCTGATCTCCATTCAAATTGGTGGGTGGATGCAGGTTCACTGCGAAATCGACCTTGAGGGGTTCGTTTGTGAAAGGTCAAGGTCACTGGGGTCAAAGGTCAAATAAATGTTTTTCGCTACTCCTTGGTGGTGCAATCTTGCCCAAACTTGGTGGAAGCAGTATGTTCAGAACAACAGAATTGCCGATGATGGCTCACGGGGTCAAAGGTCATTGTTACGGGTCACGGAGTCAAAGGTACAGATTACAGGAACGGGTAAAAGGTCACGGTTACGGGACCGGTAAACGTCAAAGTTACAGGAACGGTATCAAAGGTCAAGGTTATGGGAACGGAGTCAAGAACGGGCAAAGTTACCGTACTAGTTCTTTAAACATGAATGAAATTATTGAACTAGGCCTATTACACTAGGCCTAATTGTTTCTGTATTTCGTAAGCTTACAGATGAATACGTACAAATATGAAATATCTGTTATAAAACAAAACAAAACAACGACAAATAATTATTCTTAAGCCACTTTGTTTATCGATATAGGCCTACTTGGTTAGCCCCAAGTAAGCCTAGGCCTAAAATCAAATATCTTGTTTCTCCAAGTACATTTATGCCAATCTGTCGGGATTTTTAATGTCTGCAATTTGATTTGTTAGGTAATTCAGGTAACTTTGTGCAATTCTTATGTTTTCGGGAGAGCCTTATAGGCGTGTGTATTTTTTTTACAATTTTCAAGACAATAGGCCTATATTTAGCCAAAAACATGGACCACATATTTTTAGACCTAAAATATCTTTCTTGTATCATTTTTCAACGGTTTCTAAACGCTTCACATCAGCCTATCTCAGTTTGAAACACACCTCAGCAGCTAGCTCAACCTGCTTCATCCCATACTGAAAAGCCGGGCGCTCACTGCGTCGTACGACGGTCGCACAACTAAACCGTCGCTCCCCGTGTGCGTGTGGTTGCCAGACGCGATGACAGTCTTCTACTCGTCGGTCGACGGTTATTTTAGTGATTTCCCTGTTTAATCACTAAAAAAACCGTCGGCCGACGAGTAGAAGACTGCCATTGCGTCTGGAAACCACACACATAGTCTGCGACCGTCGTACGACCGTCACGCAGGACGCAGTGAGTGCCCGGCTTAACGGACAGCCCATTTGGCATTATACCTTCCGAGTACATATTCCTGCGTTGCCACATGCAACAAGAAATAAGTACCGTATCGTGCCCAATAACACAATCAAAGGAAAGGTATAAGTATCGAAATTCCGACAAACGAGCGGTCAGCTGTATTGTTATTACCGTTATTACTGCAGCCTTATACCTCTGCTTAGTACGGTACCTTTGATGGCATCGGGAAGTGGAGGCATAATTTGACGTGTATATAGAATGACTGATGTGATAAACTATTTTCCTCAGAACACTTGTAAGTGACAGTATTCACATCATGTTAACCAATATTTACATTCCATAAGAAAGGTATTGTGACAGAAGACACGGCGATCTATCATAATGTGTCTAGGCAGGTATGCAGTTGTCTATTTAACCTTAAGAAGTTGAACTTCCGATGTTAAAGTCAATATTTTCTATGACTGGCTGTTCACATTCAAATTTACATGATTTGTGAAACATTTTACTATCGTTTACCGTTTAACTCTATTATTATTCTCGCCCCAGTGAAGTGGGGAGAGGGTATTGCAATGAGCTGTCTGTCTGTCTGTCTGCATCCATATCTACAAAAACTATTGGGCCGATTTACTTCAAATTTTCAAACAATGTCAGAACCAACCGTGTCTAGGTCCTCCCGAGGTTTTTGTATGTTAATTTACTATATGCGGATATCCCGGAAAATTGAGTGATTTTTCTGTACAACGAATACACATTTCTGTACAAAATCGTCCTTGTTCTGTAATGGCTGAGAATCATATTACTGAACTAATCTTAAAAATTACAAACAATATTTAATAAAATATACAATGTGGTGCCTAGACATTTGAGAGGCAATATATGTTGAAAAGGCCGTGAAATGTGAGAAAAAGGGGCGTATACATACATTTAAAACTTTGGCCCTCTATCGACCGAAATTCTCGTAAGCGGACACCTCCCGTAAGCGGACAATTTTCCCGGACCCGAGGGTGTCCGCTTACGGGAGGTTCAACTGAATAATGTTAAAAGAGTGATTTCGATGGTAGTCACTGTACGCTGATCTGTGATGTATCGTTGGACCCCGTTCGAGAATGCATTGCAAGTTTTCTTGTGCTTCGTCTTGAGTGTGGAAATGCAAGTTAATTACGCACCGTCTAAGGTTGAGACGTTAAGCCGTTGGTCCCGCGTGCAACGTGGCTGTGAACGTTAAAGAAGGCAGTACATTCTTTGGAAACGAGTACCAGGGAGATATCTCCCTGCCTATACTGTCCAATAACCACCAGAAGGACCACATTTGAAACAAGTCTTTGGACTAAATGGGCTATCCTTGGTATCACAGTGAAAGGCCTATTATAGTTAGCAGTAAATTTCTTCAGTGGTTTAGAATCTATTTAAATTTACAATTAGAACCATAAACTTTTTCACCCCATTATTATTATTATTTTAAGTTGATACTGTGCAAAATTTAATCGAAATAAAAGATTATTTCAATCAGTAAGTCAAAAATGAAACTGTAATTGATTAAAGTAGGCATAATAAGTAAAATATAGCAAAATGTCAAATACTAATATGAATGAAATTAAAACTTAAAATACATTCTTATTTATATTCAACATTAAATCTAAGAAAAATCTTCGTTGGATCTTGGAATTTTGTCGGTCGGTTTAGGAGGAATATGATTAGGTGATACAGGCCTACTGTATTTTTAATAGCACTATATTTTCTATCGATGGCGGATGCGTAAATTGAACAGGGTGAAGAAAATGAAACCCTCGACGAAGTGGGTGCGTCCGTTGTTTTAATCTAAAAAGCAAAACAGGAAAATTGGTCTATTTTAGGCCTATTCGCTTGATTTGTGTATTGTGTGCCACCGGTTTTTAAATCTGACAAGCTTGTGGTGTCAGCACCCCCACACCCAGCCACCCAAATCCGCCACTGTCTATATTAAAATTTTGAGATAACTTTCAGTAGTTCTTACAATTTTTCCGAATAATTTTACCCAAAAAAGTAGGCTTATGGAATATGAACATTTTAAACAAGCCCAACACCCAACACTGATTTCAAAATGTTTGGTCGGTCGGGCTTAAAGAACATAAAGCCTAGGACTTTGGGATACGTAGGCTAGCCTGTCTCAAAAGCCTTGGGCCTCTTGTTATTAATCAAATTATTGCTTTATTGTCACTACTGGCGTCCCATATTTGATTTCTTTGCTTTTATGAAAAAAATGACCAGATACAAGCGACCTGGGGCAATTTTACATTAATATTTAAGTTGAGTTCAACCATCGACGCACTTTTAAAACATACACAAGCATAATGCAATCGATACTATTCTCATCATAACAGATTTCTTAAAATTGTTTAAACTACTGTAATAAAATTAAAGGTGGATTGCTACTAAACTGACAAAAAATAAACCTTCAAAAATAAATCTGCTTGCACATTTAAAAAAAAAACGTTATGACTTGCGCATAAACAACTTTTTTCAACAATATATCACTTTTGCACTGTGTATTCAAAAATTTAAAAAATCCTGCAAAAACAACCCTGCTGACAATTCTTTGCGTAATTAAAAGTGAAATATTATTTAAACACTCTATTCTCTAGTTCTTATCTTTCATATTACTTTCATTAAAAAAGTTATTTAAATCTTCATTGTGATACTTTTTCAGTGACAATGCATGTGCTTAAGTACGTTTGCAAAAAGCAATATTTAAATGTTATAAGCATACTTTCAGATTTTAAGAAGAGATAATTAGAATCTTCTCGATTCTTAAACAATGTGTCAACGTGCAAGGCCATAACATAATTTAATATTTTAAATTCTTATTAAGATTAGGAAGAATCTAGATTTTAAACATTCGTTACAATTGATCATTGCCTGTCAAGTTATGCGTTGACGTTTTTTCCGAGCCTGGAGGAAACGCGCAAAATGACTTCCAGGCTGATACTTTATCAATCGTATATATTATCTGTAACCATATTAACCATTTTTAATCGGATGGTCTAACCTATATTTTAAAGGAATCTTATTCATCAGTTGTACAAATAAACTCCCGTTAAATATGGATGCCGAGTTCAAGTTTGATGGCTGCTCCTACAGATTGAAGTTTGACTGTCAACCCAATAACTTCTACTAGTAAGCATGGTGTACTCCATGATAGTAATTTAAGAAAATGTAGGCCTACATTAAATCCAGACAGCCATAGTTGACTTCACTTTCACAAAAAGGCACGATTAAATATGATGATGATGATGATGATGATGATGTTGATTATGATGATGATGACGGATGACGATGATCAAGGGCGGATTTAGGGTGGCGCAACGGCACCCCTATAATCGTCAAAACGTAGTTGCGCCTCCCCCCCCCCCTTATATTAGGTGCGCCGGGTCCAAAATTTTCCATAAAATCCCAAAATACGGGCCAAACTAGGGCACCAGAGCACTAAATTGGAGAAATACCCTTTTTTCTTTTTCTTTTTTTTATTTGCTCGTCAAAATAAATCTGGCAACCACGCCCACCCGGATCTGGAAAAGTGCGCCCCCTTGCAGTGGATCCTGGATCCGCCTCTGATGATGATGATGATGATGATGATGATGGCGACGACGACGACGACGACAATGATGATGATGATGATGATGATGATGATGGCGATGACGATGATGATGACGATGATGAAGATGACGACGACGATAATTATGATGATAAAGAAATGGAGAAGAAAAACAATGAAAGACGAAAAAATAAGAATAAGAAGATGATGATGTTGTTGTTGTTGTTGTTGTTGTTGTTGTGGATGATGATGATGATGATGATGATGATGACGATGATGATGATGCCAATGACGATGAATGATAAAACTAATGGTAGGCTACGGCACGTATTTCCAACACTAATAAGATAAGACGATATTAATAAACATATTAATTATATTTTCATTTTTGTGTTAAATTATTTATCACTAGCAATCTCGTCTCACGGATGAGTGAACCCGAACAATAGAAATATTTGACAGATCAATATTTAAGATTCCATTACACTTAATTCATCAAACTTCATTCAGGTGTGCTAAGGTCAAACGGTCACGAATATTACTGTATTAATAAGAATAGTAAAATGTTTTCTGGTAATATAAATGCATACAGGTATTTGACTATAGTAAAACAACAAAATCAATTGCAGAAAATAAAGTACAGTTGAACCTTCCGTAAGCGGTCACCCACGGGTCCGGCGCCGCGTCCGGGGAAAGTGTCCGCTTACGGGAGGTGTCCACTTACGAGAATTTCGGCGAGAAGGCTAAAGTTGTAAAATTATGTATACGTATTTATGTCTCATTTCGCGGCATTCTCAACAGAAATGTACTCTTAAATATCTAGACAACACATTTTATATTCTATTAAATATGTTTTTTATCATTTTAAAGATTGTTTCAGTAATATAATTCTCGGCGATTACAGTAAGCCTATAAGGACGATTTTGTACAGAAATTTGTATTCGTTGTACAGAAAAAAAATTTCCGGAATGTCCGCTTATGGGAGGTAAATTAACATACAAAAAACTAAATGACAAAAAGTGTCCGCATCCGCTTACGAGAGGTGTCCGCCTACAGGAGGTACTGAATGCACTGATTACATAGGAAGAACAAACGGGTCTTTGAATTAGTGTCCGTTATTCAGGGGCGGATCCAGGATCCTCCGAATATCCTCTGGGGGGGGGGGGGACCACCAGATCCGGGTGGGCGTGGTTGCCCGTTTTATTAAAAATTCGTGTAAAAAATGTATTTTTTGGTTTCAAAAGAGGGGGCCCGGGTCCATTGGGCCCCCTTGGATCCGCGCCTGGTTATGGAAGGTGTCCGCTTACGAGAGGTGTCCGCACAGGGAGGTTCAACTGTAATTGGAGAAATATCAGCTGATACAAGTTTTTGTTTTTTTTAATTCTTTTTCAATTGCCTGAACCTGAGTTGAATTAAATCGACCTGCTTAGGCCTATAAACCGTGACTGTTCGATGTTGTTTGTTTGTCTATAGATTCTTCAATTCATTTACTGGACATCCTGCCACATAGCTTTCTCCATTCCATGCTTTCGGTGGATGTCTATTGCAAGACGTTGACTGGCAAGATTCTCAATTTCTTTATTTCTCCTTCTAATTGGCCTACCATACTTTACATCCTTCATGTGCATGCTACACGGTTCATTCTGCTCTAGAGTTTGACTGGAATCTCTATTTCCCTCATGCCATCCTGACACAAGCAAAGCTCGTTCCTCTCCAGCTACTATCGGAAGAATGTCTGTTATAGCATGAATGGTAATCCATTTAACTCTATTCTGAAAGACAAGCAAAACCCCCTCCACTTCATGCACCAGCTATTTGTTATCTGTTCCAAAGTTTTACTAACATAAATCTCAATTTCTCGTTCCATCCCGACATAAGCGCTTTCCACAGCATCGGTTGGTTGGTGTCCTCTATTCCAAGTAGTTTGGTTGACATGGATCTCAGTTTCCCCCATTGGGCCATTCTGATACACACAGAGCATCTTCACCTTTACGTGACGTGTTACCTCTCTCAAAGCGGGTTGACTTTACCTCTCTGTGCCTTCACCTAGCATCACTCCATGTGCTTGTTATCATCGAATTTTTCGTCTAATGTACATGGTACCATTTGACACACGTAGTACTTTCCCGCCAATCCATTCTCTGATGTCATTCTGTCCATTTCTTTTTTTTTCTCTCTCTTTCCCACTTCTTTCTCACTGCCGTCTATATCCGTCAAGGAGAAAAAAACTACATTCTCTTGAGAAAGGCATTGTTATTTGGTATTCATTAATGCCGTTCAGTAAATTACTTCGGACTCAAATCTTTATGATTTCTTTACATTTGCCATTGCTTTCGACGAGACTCATATTCTTTTCAAAGGTGAACTTATTTGCAGCAAGAGTGCCAGTGGGGGGTTTAATAAGGGTGGCTTAACAGGCTTAAGCCCCTTTTTTGGGTTTAAATAATGGGTACGGTAATGTAATAAAACAGATGTACAGCGGATGTGTGTGCACTCAGGAGGATGGATAAATCGGACCTGTTAATCTAAAGGCAGTTTTTTTGTTTTTCTTGTCAAATTAAATCGGGATTTAAGCCGGACCTAAATCACAATTCTGGATCCGCCCATATACTGTAAGTGATGTAGACAGAATAGTCCAGTGAATACACCCGCGTTATTCATTCAGATCGGGTTCAATTCATATCGAGAACAGGCGTTCAATTCATAGCGATTATGGCATAGTACCTATAGGGCCTACCTAGAAAAAAAAGTGTGGATACAGGGGTGAATCAAGCGAAACCAGCGGACGGTGTTAGGGGCCGATCGCAAGTTAGACAAGCACATGTGTGATACTTGAACAGAAAACTGACGGAAATAGGCGAAGGGCCCAGGCAATTTTTATCAATTCTCTATAGGCCAGTGCGCAATAGATTATTTTTTTCAATTGAAAATAGTACTTTGCCAAAGCTGCCCCCAGGTTTGGATCCGTTGTGGAAGGGATGATCACATCACAGAATGAATATGCAACTAACTTTACGGTTAGACTGGGAAGATCAAAATTAAGAGCTCTTCTACCACCACGTGGTCTTCTTTTGAGTGAAATGATTGTAGTTCATTAATTACTTGTTCTTATGAAAACCAATTTAATAGCAAATTTGTACTAAGTTGGTCGTTTTCTGTTAAACTGAAATACTCACCTGAATATAAAATGAATATAAACTAAATATTAAACAAACTATTTTAATTCACCTCTTGTTCTTTTTGCTAACTTGAATAGACATTTTTTAAATGGATGTGTTCTACTCAGTTGTGAAAATTATACAAAATTGGAAATAAACTTATAATATTAAATTTATTAAAAAATAAATACTTTTTTAAACGCTTGATAACTTTTTCCCATTTAATACAATTTTAATTCATGATATAATAAAAAATGAATAGTTGTAAAAAGCGGCATTGTATCAGAACTTGAGCGTGATGCTGTTTGCTCGCTACAAAACTTTTTAGACAACGGTGGCGCTGTTTACTATTATTACTTCGTTTTAATTTTCAATGAATTTGTAGCTGTAATCTGATTTAGGCCTAACTAAGTATTGTTGACTAAAACCTCGAACAAAAGCTACTAGAGATACCAATGCCTGTAATCTGGTATATTATCATATTGTAGTCAATAAATAACTGACTAAACAAACAGTTATTTATCGATAGATTATTTATCGCTAAATAACAAAAGGATGCTAGGCCTCCGCCGATGGTAACCCACTTTACACAAGTTGGCAGATGACAAGACGAAGTTGAACTGGTTTGAAGATAGCATCAGTGGGGAAAATCCAGAAAGCGCCTTAAATCTGAGTTCCCATCGTTTGCTTATAATTACCAGGTATTTATCACTTACAAAAAATGTTTTCGTTAATTTGCATTGTTTTCTAAAAAATAATAATTAAGTTGCTGATGTTTTTAGTGGGACTTATAAGATTTTGAGGTCATTGAAGTTTACTGATGTCTTTTTGATCACATGGTTTAATTCACACAACACTTGCATTGTTCTCAACAATCGTCTTCACTCTTTTTTCCACCATGTTTATCCAATGTGATTATAACGATTAAATTTACAGAGGACATAAGAATTGAGGATTTGAATAAATGCTGTTTTTTCACAGTTTAGCTCAAGAGTATTTCAAACTAATTCAGGTTTAATCTGGAAAACATTCATTCATTGTTTTACAATTTATTATTGCGCTTCAAGCATAATGACCTGTATCTACTTAAAATGTGCAATGGCCTCTTTATTGTTATTAAGACTGAATACAATACAAATGTATACTAACGTTTTATCTGATTTTCAGCTCAACGACAGCGATTAAAATCATTTGGGAATCATTCATGATTTTAAGTTTACCACTTACATGATTGAGGTCTAAACAAAAAAACTATTAGTTTATCAACCCTGGTTGGTTGAAAAAGTGATGAGAGAGTTAGACTTCATTAATTTGCCTTTTAGATTATCACAGTTTAAATATTTGTTGGAGTGCCAGTTTAGAAATAAAATTCATTATTAGCATCAGGCCATGTAAAAAAAATGGTTAGCATCCCTTCCCAACATCGGAAAAACCTATCGACATGGTTTTTTTTAAAGCCCTAACACAAAAGTGTGTGCTTAAAATTTGTCAAAGTCAATTTTTTTTTATATTATCATCTTGGGAACCATTTTTTCGCTATTGACAATTGAAACCCACAACCCATAAACAATATGGCTGTGACCATGTAAAGTGACTGGAAAGGAATTATAAACTAATTTTGTTTTATTGGAACTAGTGCTTAAGATTTTCAGAAGTTTTAAAAGTTAGTGTTGGATGATTTTAGTGTGCCAAATCCCTTTTTTTCGGCATGACAAAAAAACCTCCCTTCCCACATACAAAATTTAAAAAAAAGGGGGCTAACCAATTATTTTTTTTTTACATGCTACGCTCACGCTAAGGTCATATTTTCCTTCGCCAAATTGGCGAAAGATGGCTGATTTTTTTTCGCCAAATAACAAAGACTTTAGCCAAATTTTAAATACGATAAAAACTTTTAAAAGTTATTAAATTTG
>JAOTQE010145645.1:0-18126 GCA_025631205.1 Nesometra sesokonis | reverse complement strand
TCTACTCTTTTCTGAATATTTGTTTCCAATGGCGTCCTCCTTGTGGTGATTTGACAATACACCGTGACAATCCTCTATTATTTTCTGAAGAGTTGTTTCCAATGGCGTCATCCTTGTGGTGTTTTGGCAATACACTGTGACAATCCTCTATTATTTTCTGAAGAGTACTGCGTTCTTTAACGTGTACATGTGACATGTTGTACACGGGACCAGTTGTTTAACGTGTCAGCCAAAAGACGATCCGCTAATAGTGAGGTTTTGAAATTTACGAAACACGATAACGAAAACAGATACGTCTCACGTATCTACCTACGAATTGTCACTGAGCGTCGTAAAATAATAACAAAACTGTGACAGATATTCAAGGTGTCCAATTCAAACGTTACAAGAATCTATGACTTATCCGTTTTCGTGAAATTGCGAAACCTCTTTATTAACTTGCATTTCGACCCTCCAGACGAAACATTGTCTAAAATAAGAAACAACATAATACTGGTGTTTCTGACTTTATGCTGCGCCGCAGCACTATATCATAGGAAGAGTTTGAGTCAACAGATCTCTCGCGTACGTTGACACATGAGCATGCGTAGACGATCATTCAATAATGCGAACGTAAACAATCCACACTTAGCTTTATTTATGTTCGGGAATTTGGTATCAAAGTAATCAATTAATATCAAAGTAATCAATTAATGTCGTAGTAATCAATTAATGTTAATATCATTAAGATTGTGGGAAATAAAGGTATCCACGTGGTGTTTGAAGAACTACGGTATCGTAATGGGTGTCAGTTGAACGGTATCGTAATAGGTGTCAGTTGCACTACGGTATCGTAATGGGTGTCAGTTGCACTACGGTATCGTAATGGGTGTCAGTTGCACTACGGTATCGTAATGGGTGTCAGTTGAACTACGGTATCGTAATGGGTGTCAGTTGAACTACGGTATCGTAATGGATGTCATTTGCACTTTAAGTTCATAACGTGTTATCGGATATGGGAAAACCAATAACATTACTTGGAATTAAAAAAAAAAATCTGCCTATTAATTTCATACAATTTCCGTTAAATACTTTGATATTGATGCAATTGTTTCCTGAAAACCTAGACATGGATATTTTAAGAATAATCCCGATAAACTTTGTGAAGGTGCTTTACCACTCCATGATTAGTTTAACCTAGATAATTGACTGCCGTCACTTTGCGCTAAGTTCAATTCTTTTCTATGATTTCACAGGATTTTAGGCGTTTCACCACTTTATTGAATATGCCATGGTCTTCATGTATAAATAATCAGAAAATTTACATAATATAACAATTCAAAATTTTAATTGCTTATATTGTATTGTTCGTATTCTGTACTCTCTGGGTTGCTTGGCAACTTCATACGGTACAAACCAAGTTGTATCAACATTTGGAATCACATTTAGCCGAATTCTTGTATTTATGCAACAGCTTTTATAAACAATTAAGCAACTACTACGATCCCTGACAAGATAATAAAAACAGGCACGTGTACTAGACAATTAAATTGGGTAAATTATGGGAATAATAGCTTTTAAATATAGTAGGGCCTAGGTATTTGTAGTATCACAAGTATCCGCAGTGTTTTTGTTAAAATCGATGGCATTGTTATAAAACTTTCTACTGGTATGGTATTTTGAATCGATTAATTGATTAATCTATTTATTCATTAATACTGGTTGATCATTGTCCCTGTCAGGAAGTGAAAATAAACCCAGGCCCTTAGCGTGACGTCGACCGTTGTGCGTTAAAACCGCGACGCATTTGGGTCAAGGTCGACGTGTTTTGTGGCGTTCTTAACGCTTCACACTGTACGGATCCTGGTAGAACCATCCAATGAAGTGTTGTTTGGCTAAACATAGAATAACTTACAACAATACTTCACTAATAGTTTTTTTTTTCATGCCATAATAGAAATAAGTCAACTATGTAATTTAATAAATTGAGATTAAATTACCGGCTGCCGTTGCCCGAAGGTATTTATAATGACATAACTATAGAGTAGGGTTAAGCAATTTGACTAATCTTAATGAAAAAGTGTAAATAGCAAAATAAGTGAAATGTGATGAATTACGTCAACGAAGAAGAAGAATTTAACGAAACGAAACAAATAAATGAATAAGTGCATGACGGAAAAAAATAACTAAATAATCGAATTATTATCTAATCAAAGAATACATTTATAATTAAAAATGCAAACAATTAGACACTTAATTAATTTGTTTTTTAGGTGCTGACACGACTGAATTGGTTAGTCGACGACCAAAGAGGCGCCCATATTCCAAACTGCAGTTGCTGCATCTTGAGCGGGACTTTCAACGGTGTATGTACCCAAGTAAAGAAAGACGAGCATGGCTTTCACAGTTCTTAAATCTGACAGAAAGACAGGTAAGAATTACATCATTGGAAAATAATTGTGCGGTTAGATACCTGGCTTCTCGTAGGTTAAAGAGAGTCTGACTTAGAAAACCTCCATTTAAGACCTCATCTCAATAGATAGCTAGATACTTTGATCCAACGTCGCCAACGTCCAGCATAAAATCAGAAGATTCAAAATAAACTTAAATGTAAAATTGTGTCTGATATAAAAATGCATGAAGAATAAAATTCCGATAATTGTTTACAACAAAATAATTTGAAAAATTGCATACCATCACTGTATATTTTGTTTGTCATAAACAAAGTGTTTATACTAAATTCAAAACTATTATTTTCTAGGTGAAAATTTGGTTCCAAAACCGACGAACCAAGATGAAACGCACGATGGAACGCGAAGAGCGTGACAACGAACAGATGCGACGCGATATGGCAAACCTGGCACTGAAGTTCTACGTCGCCTGATGACCAACATTCCAATAAGTTCTATACATCTGGCTTGATGTTTATTTATCATAATCTCAAATAAACCGTTTATTTTGTTTAAACGCGTTTATAATGTAGAAAGTTATACTCAGCAGAGTCAAGCGAGCATGATCTTCAACAACGAAGATATTAAAAATTTATTCCATACATCTGCCTGTTACCGCCTTATATCTAAACATGCAGATTATGTATGCAACTTACGTAGACGTATGCAGAACTTAAAACGGTTTCAATCGTTTGCAATGACCAATATGATCAGAATTTTGATATAACGTTGCTAATTAACAGCGTCCGCTGACTATTGTTAGTATCATAAATCTGCCTGTTAATATATGCAAAATATACATATACAAATTAAATATAAGGTATGTAAATAAGGATTTGTGTGTTTACATTCTTTTGAAACGGTTTAAATCGTTTGTAATGACCAATATGATCAGCATTTTGATGTAGAAACGTTGCTAACTAACAGCGTCCGCTGACTATTGTTAGTATCATACATCTGCCTGTTAATATATGCAAAATATGCAATTTATGTATGCAAATTACATATAAGGTATGCAAATAAGGATTTGTGTATTTACATTCTTTTGAAACGGTTTAAAATGTTTGTAATGACCAATGTCATCAGCATTTTGATGTAGAAACTTTGTTAACATTAGCGTCCAGTGAAAACTATCAGTATGATGCGTCTGCCTGTTAATATAGGCCTATGTAAAATATGCAAATTATGAATGCAAATTACATATAGGCCTAAGATATGCAAATATGGAATTATGCATTTACATTATTTTGATACGGCTTAAAACGTTTGTAATTACCAATGTGATCAAGATTTTTATGTAGAAACGTTGTTAACTAACAGCGTCCGCTGACTATTGTTAGTATCATACATCTGTCTGTTAATATATGCAAAATATGCAATTTATGTATGCAAATTACATATAAGGTATGCAAATAAGGATTTGTGTATTTACATTCTTTTGAAACGGTTTAAAATGTTTGTAATGACCAATGTCATCAGCATTTTGATGTAGAAACTTTGCTAACTAACATTAGCGTCCAGTGAAAATTATCAGTATGATGCGTCTGCCTGTTAATATAGGCCTATATAAATATGCAAATGATGTATGCAAATTATATATATAAAATATGCAAATATGGAATTATGCATTTACATTATTTTGATACGGCTTAAAACGTCTGTGATGACCAATGTGACTAGCATTATAACACTAGAAGTTAACTGTTAGTATGATGCGTCTGACTCTTGGGGCCTTAAAACAAAATTAAAAGTAAGATAAGAAAATGACATATAATGTATGCAAATTACTTATCACGTTTTTAAATTTGAAACGGTTTATCGTTTGTAATGACCAAAGTGATATGCATCTTGATATGAAGAACATTCCTCATTAACATTGCTGATACGTCCGCATGTTAGCGTCTTTGAAATATGCAAATTTTTGTATGAAACATCAATATAATGTGTGTAAATTAGATATTTTAAATCGTCTGTAATGACAAACGTGATCAACATCTTGATACAAAACATTCCTAATTAACATTTACAAATGTTAGTATGATGTGCCTGCCTTTTAACATTTAGGCATACAAAATATGCAAAATGTAGGTACGCATACGCAAATGAGATATTTAAATATTTTGCAATTACCAATGTAATCGCTTGATGTACACATTGCTTAGTAAAATTAACGTTCAGTGTCAATTGATGTACGTTTTATTTTTAATTAGTTGCATTCTACTGAGCAGTATCAACATAATTGTCACTGTGCTATTTGGAGTACCGTGTAAGAAACCAACATGATTGCTACTGTGGTATTTAAGTGTACCGTTTAAGAAAACAACATAAATGTTTTTGTGGTATTTAAAGTACCGTGTAACATAGGCTAACTGTTTCTGTGGTATTTGGAAAAACCAACGTAATTGTCGCTGTGGTATTTGGAGTACTGTGTAAGAAACCAACGTAATTGTCACTGTGGTATTTAAGTGACGGTACCGTGTAAGAAAACAATATAATTGTCACTGTGATATTTGAGTACCGTGTAAGACACGATTGTCACTGTGTTATTTATGAGTAGGCCTACCATGTAAAAACCAATGTAATTGTCGCTGTGGTATTTAATAGTACCGGTACCGTGTGATTCCTGATGATGACATAATTTATGTCAAAATATTCAATCTTGTCACGATGGCGTGTATATCATTGCTTGGAGTATGCATTATACTTTCTTACTTGAAGTTGATTAGTGGACCTTTCGGGTACCGTGTAAAAAGTACAAAATAATGTGTTATTTTTGTACTATTGTTACTTTTGTATAAATTACTTCCAGTCATTCTTTTTTATATTTGTACATATGTGTAAATATATATTTTAATTTCATATCAAATCTATTTTACATTCCTTCATTTGTGAAATTTGTAAAACTCTTTGCTGCGTTATTATCTGTATTTTTATTATTTTTTTTAAACGCTGCATACCCATGCCACACAAATGTCTGCAACGATCCACTCGTTTTATTCTTCTATCGAAATATATTATAATCATAGTTGTTTTAAACTATCTAAGCGAAAATACTATAAAATAGTATTGAAACTAAGTTTAAGTTGAATTTAATGCCAACATTTGATATTAAACTTGGGAGGGTTTGCTTGTAACATAGCAACGTAGCCATTGTAACACACAACGTTGAAACTTAACAACACAATGGTTAAATTTGGCCGATTGCTTGTAGCATGTTTTCTGTATATTTTTTGCGCAACAAAACCCGACGAAGATTTATGATTAATGTTGTTGACCGTTGACGAAGTTGTTATGGATGAAGAAGTTTCAATTATCTTTAAATTGTGAAATATTATTTTGTTCTCCAGCTGAATATTTTTATACCAAGTGCTAACTTTTGTATTTTGCAATTATGTAAATATCTGTAAATAAATTTATAAAAATTAAAAAAATAAATAAATTTATAGAACTTTTAAGTGATTGTCGAGTGTGATTTATTTTCTTAAACATGGTTAATTATAAATATTACAATTAATCTCTAATCACCCGAAGAAGACAATGGTCGGATCTAAAATCGAGATTTTAAATCAAAAAGCAATACACTCAAATATGTTGATTTACCATTGAATATATACAACGACTTACAGGTTTTGTATCGGAGGGGAGGGTCGATGGTGGTGGTGGTGTTGATGGTGATGTTGAAGATGTTTATGGCGATGGTGATGTTGTTGATGCTGATGATGATGATGACAATGACGATGACGACGACGATGATGATGATGATGATGATGACGGTTACGATAACGACGACGATGATGATGATGACGACGACGATGACGGTGACAACGACGGCGATGATGATGATGATGATGATGATGATAATTAATATTTGCAAAGGAATAAAATAAATATGGAAAAATATTATTACTTTAGCAACCAACAATACCCTCGAACAGCTTGACGTGTAAATAACAGACTATTATGCTTAAAATAGAATAGCGGCTATTATAAATAGTATAATGAATACTAATGGAATTCGATGTACTTAGCTAATGATTATAGGTGATTTAATCACAAGTGTATTACGAAACCATGGTGTTGGAAGTACTGCTCAGTTGAATTAGTCATGGTCATATGGAAGTTGTCATTATAAATATATTTAATGAGTTAGCAGCCCTTGTTGGCACAATTTACTTTCTGCCATTATAAATGAATTGTTTGACTATTTGAATAGAAGTAGAGTGCAAATAATTTTAGGCCTCTAAACTTTAAACTGCAAACCAAAGGACGCAAGATGGGCATTTACAGCGCTAAAGCAAAAAATATCGATATCAAACTATATGTTTAGTGGATTATGGAGATAAGTTTTATAAATAAGTTAAGTGGTACATCTGATGTCAAAAACATCCTGTACCCTAAACAAACCGTCCTTTATCAAGAAATCATGTACCAGAACCAAACAAATCCTGTACTCTAAACAAGTAATCCTGTACCCTATACAAGTAATCCTCCCTATACAAGTTATACTCTACACAAGCAATCTTTACCCTAAACACAATAATTCAACGAAAAAAGAAATAATACTGAACCCTTAAAAATACTCCTGTACCTAATAAAGTACTACTGTACACTAAAAAAATAATCCTGTAGTCTAAATAAATAATCCTGTACCCAAAAACAGACAATGATGTGCCCTAAATAATAATAATAATAATAATAATAATAATAATAATAATAATAATAATAATAATATGTGACATTTATATAGCGCTTATTGCCAAGGCCTCAAAGCGCTTCACAATTATTACCCCCAGTCATTGGGACAAACACCTATGAAATACAATCCATCCCATAATGTAATAAGTAATTCTGCATCATAAACAAGTAATCATGCACCATAATCCAGAAATCCTGTACCATAAACAAGTAATCCTGTACACTAAACAAGTAGTCCTTACCCCTCAAAAATAATCCTGTACCCAAAACAAGCTATCCTGTACCTTGGACAAGCAATGGTTTATCCTAAACAAGTAATCCTGCACCCTATGCAAGTAATCCTGTACCCAAACAAGTAATCCTGTACCTTGGACAAGCAATGATTTGTCCTAAACAAGTAATTCTGCACCCTATGCAAGTAATGCTGTACACAAACAAGTAATCCTGTACCATAAACAAAACAGGTAATCCTGTACCAGAAACAACTAATCCTGTACCCAAATATCCGCTACCCTAAAAAATCAATACTGTAACCTAAACAAGCAATCCTGTACTTTTAACAAGCAAACCTGTACCCTAAACCAACAATCCTGTACCATAAAAAAGTAATCTTATACCCTTAACAAGCAATCCTCTACCTAACAAGTAATCCCGTACCTCAAACAAGTAATCCTGTACCATAAAGAAGTAATCCTGTACACTAATCAAGTAATCCGGACCCCCAAAAATAATCCTGTACCCAAAACAAGCTATCCTGTACCTTTGACAAGCAATAATGTGTCCTAAACAAGTAATCGTGTACCCTATGCAAGTAATCCTGTAACCTAAACAAAACAGGTAATCCTGTACCAAAAACAACTAATCCTGTACCTTAAAATCCCTACCCTAAAAATCAATACTGTAATCTAAACAAGCAACCCTGTACTCTGAACAAGAAAACCTGTACCCTAAACCAACAATCCTGTACCATAAACAAGTAATCTTATACCCTTAACTAGCAATCCTGTACCCTAACAAGTAATCCCGTACCCCAAACAAGTAATATATACCATAAAGAAGTAATCCTGTACTCTATGCAATTAATCCTGTACCATAAACAAAACAGGTAATCCTGTACCAGAAACAACTAATCCTGTACCTTAAAATCCCTACCCTAAAAATCAATACTGTAATCTAAACAAGCAATCCTGTACTCTGAACAAGAAAACCTGTACCCTAAACCAACAATCCTGTACCATAAACAAGTAATCTTATACCCTTAACAAATAATCGTGTACCCTAATAAGTAATCATGTATCCCAATCAAGAAAGTATGTACCCCAAACAAGCAACTCTGTAAGTAAATAATCCTCTGCCCTAAACAAGCAATATTGTACACTAAGCAAGAGCCGGCACCGTAAACAAGTAATTCTGTATCATAAATAATTAATCATCTACCATAAACAGGTAATCCTGTACCTTAACGAAGTGATCGTGTGCCCTAAATAAGTAATTCTGTGCACAAAACACGTAATCCTGTACCCTAAACAAGGAATTATGCACCATAAACAAGTAATCTTGTACCCTAAACAACTAATTCTGTACCATAAACAAGTAATTTTGTACCCTACACAAATACGCCTATTCCTTAAACAAGTAATCTTGTACCATAAACAAACAATCCTGTACCTACAAATAATGCTGAACCATAATAAAGAGATCCTGTACCCAGAACAAGTAATCCTGTACCTAAACAAGTAATCATGTCCCCTAACAAGTAATCCTGTACCCAAAACAAGAAATTCCTTTACCTTAAACAAGTAAACCTGTACCCTAAACAAGTAATGCTAAACCATAAAAAAATTCTGTGCCCAACCTATTAATCCTGTACTCTTAAACAAGTAATCATGTACCCTAAACAAGCAATCCTGTACCATAAACAGGTAATGTTGTACCCTAAACAAATACGCCTATACCATAAACAAGTAATCCTGTACACTAAACAAGTAATCTTGTACCCTAAACAAGTAATCGTGTACCCTAACAAGTAATCCTGTACCATAAACAACTAATCCTGTACCATAAACAAGTATTCCTGTACCCAAAAAAAGTAATCCTGTACCCTAAAATCCCCTACCCTAAATAAGCAATCTTGTACACTAACTAAACAAGCAATCCTGTACCCTAAACAAATAATTCTGTACCTTACACAAGTAATCCCGCACCCGAAACAGTAATCCTGTACCCTAAATAAGCAGCACTGTCTCCTAAACAAGTAATCGTGTACACTAAACAAGCAAACATTACAAGCAATCCTGTACCCTAAACAAGAAATCCCGTACCCTAAACAACCAATCATGTACCATAAACAAGCGATCTTGTAACAAACAATATTAATTCTGTACCCTAAACAAAAAATCCTGTACCCGAAATAATACTCCAGTACCATACACAGGTAATCATGAACCATAAACAAACAATCCTGTGCGATGAACAAACAATCCTGTATCCCAAACAAGTAATTATGTGCCCTAAACAAGTAATCCTGAACCGTAATAAGTAATCATATACCTTAAACAAGAAATCCTGTACCTTACATAATCTTGTACCTTAAACAAGCAATCGTGTACCTTCAACAAGCAATCGTGTACCAAAAAGAAGTAGTCCTTTACTTTAAACAAGTAATCCCGTATCCTAACAAGCAATCCTGTAACCCAATTAAGCAATAACTTGTTACACCTTTGGCACAGCTAGGATGGAATGGAAGGGGTGGAGGTTGAGGTCGTCTTCGGTATTTTACATGCTAGACACCTTAATATCCATAAAAATGTTCCGACTTCCAGATCAGCCTGTTTTTGTTTTGTGGTACCACACAGGCGAACCATGAATACTGGAAAGAACAAGAGGCGACATTTAGCAAGGAAACCTTTTGGAAATAGCACTGTTATAGGCCTATATTAATAAGCTCTATGAAGTGTCATAATTTACCACGATTTATCATTTTGAACGGGAAAAATACATTCTAACGGAGATGCGACATTATTTCAGTATGACCCTTTTATGTTCGAAAATGACACACTATAAAATGATATTAAATGTGAACGGCTATTCGGTTGCAGTTGTTTTTGATATTTCATCACTTTTAATGTGACCCCTCTCCAGCCCGTAACCAGAAACCCCTCACCCCGCTTCACGCTGGGGCAATCTGAGAAAATCATGTTTATTGTCACCCCAAGATGTTTACTGTAATAGTTGGAATTCTGGTACACACTGGTGATCTTTATCAGACATTACAATTTTTTAATTAGATTTACAAAGATGCCTGATATTAATACAAATTTAAAATGAGTTAAAATAGTATAAACAAAACAAGTTGTATTAAAAATTATTTATAACACACTCCCTTATAATATTGTTAACGGTGTTATAAGGGAATGTCTGGTTCCCTCCTGTCATAAATGCAAAAAAAAAAAAAATCACGTTTTGGCCGGGAGAATCATTGTTTTTCCATTTTCCACATTTTTCCGTTTTTATAAATAAAATAACATACTAGTATTTATTATTACATTCATTTTTAGAAAAAAAACTATGAAACAAAAACTTGAATGTTTTAACCTGAATGGTTATTGTTGTATTTAGTTGGTCGCCTATTGGATGTCCTTGGTAAATGAGTGCTTTAACTAAATAAAAATCGACATTGACTTGAAGTTGTTGGCGTCCTGTGGCGATCGATTTATCTGTGTATCTCTCTAACCAAAGGGATGGATCAACTAATTAAAATGTATACAATCCTAAACCTACACATGTTAATCCCTTGTACTTGCTTTCTAACAAAACAATCCATGACTTCACAAGAATTGACAAGTTCATGAGCATGATATACAATGGAAACAAATAAAGATGCACCAAACAACAGGGCTAGATGAAACAGATAAAGTGAGGTAACAGTCTGGGATTTAAAAACAAATCACGTGATTAACATGTGGCGTGAAATATAAGACAAGCAATCATTTGGCCAAATATTGATGCATTAACAATTTTGCTTCAATGACTAAATGAATAAATAAACATAATGTGATTGATTTATTGTTTTTTTTAAAATTCATATTTGCATTTCATTATCTTTGTTTGGTGTTATACTGGTTTTGTTTTAGGTGCTATAAATGCCAACATCGATGTAACATAGGAATGTTGTTGCCTTTGAACATTAGGCCTATATGATTTATATATTACGTTAAAAATGCTGTCAGAGTTACGTCTTGGGGTGTTGGCAGGGTGTAAATATCAAGATCATTGCATAATATTATACGATTAGAAAGTGAATATTATTGCCTACTTTATGTGACCCAGTTAATTAAGTCTTTTGTTAAATAATATTACATTTACTATATCTGCCAACTCTCATGCATAATGTGTGTCTCACGCATGGGAAACCATATTGGACGTCTGCCGCATGCATCGCATTGTTTCACGTATGAGTATAATTCGTGGAAATGTAAATAACATCGGCCTTATATACTTCAGAAACTCACGAAATGAGGCGAAAATGCCACAAAGTTGTAATCATTAATGTTCCATTATTGACAATAATGGCACATTAATGATTACAATTTTTTTCGAAAAATTACGAGAAAGTACAACGGATAAAATATAGGGGTTGCTACATATCGAAACCACGGACAAAAAAAATTCCAAATAACGTGTTTTTTTTTGCCTTCATAAACGTTGACAGGCATACAGTGACTAATGTTGATGGTAGCAAAAAATGTCTAGACCACGGAAGTGTCCCTATCACTGAAAGATTCACCGAATTCTTTAAAGACCTGTAGCCAGATGTGTGCACTGTATTCAACTTCTATTTTTAAAGCCTTATCTAAAAACTTGAATAAGGCATAGGCCTAGATAAAAGCAAACTAAAACATAAACAGGCCAACGGTAATATAACTAAGCGATTGGTTATCGATTATTATGAATATGTCATTCTCTATTTGAAGGGTTTTATTGGTTTATGGAATTGACGTTTTCAATGAATTAATATTTATTCATGTCTACAATTCTTAGTGCGTTCATATAATATACTTGAATACGGTCCATTGGTACTTTGGCAAAATCCTGCGTGATCACCCACTGATACTGTGCAATGTGTAGAGTTACAATCCGACGTATAAATCTTACAGTAGAAATATTTATGTGTCATACATATTGCAGTTATATTTTTTTTAGTAATTACACTGTAAAGTACGGATTATTGTTCATTTAAATTGATTAGCAATAACCATAAATCATATATAGGCCTACAAGAAAACAACGATACAAGATATAATGAAATGATTACGAGGTAATGGAGACCAAAGGAGTAAGTAACAGCAATACGAGATAAATAAATTAAATGATTAGGTGGTATTGGGGACCAAACGACCAAGTATAAACAATACGAGATAAATTAAATGATTAAGTAGTAGGGGAACCAAACGACCAAGATAGATAGATAGATATTCAGTTTCTAGTTATTTGTTTAAACAAAAGATAATTTATTTAAACTCTTTCATATTTTTCTTGTTTTCTTTTACTGCTGTTAATCTCTCATTTCTTTTTACTAAACTTTATCCAAAAATACTTCCAAAACTTATCTTATAGCGCACCAAGCGTTTCTTCCATCCCTCTCATTTTTCACAAACTGGAAGGTCTTTTAATCTCTACTACCAACAAATTACATTTTCTTCATAGTGAATTGTAGTGCATGTTGGCTCTACACCGTCTCAGAAAATAATTACATTAATCTAACACTATTTTTCTAGTTTATATTATCATCTTTTTGTGTTATTCCTACTTTTACTTTCCAGCTTCTACGTTTCCAAATTTTACCCTTCCTATATTTTTTCCCAACTTTTACTTTTCTTATATTTAATTTCCATACTTTCCAATTTTTACTTTTCAAATTTTTACTTTTCTTACTTTTACTTTCCCAAAGTTTAGTTTTCCAATTATTTCTTTTTCTAAATTTTATTTTTCCAACGTTTACTTTTCCTACTTTTTCCCAATTTTACTTTCTTACATTTTTACCTTCCCAACTTTTACTTTCCTAATAGGCCTATTTACTTTTTCCACTTTTCCAACGTTTAACTTTTCCATTTTTTTTCCTTTTCCCAACTTTCACTTTGCCAATTTTTACTTTTCCTAATCTTTCTTTTCCTACTTTTACCTTCCCTACTCATATTTCCCTAAATTTACTTTGCCATGGTTTAGCCAACTTTTGCTTTGTCAACCTTTTCCTTCCCACCTATTAAACTCCCATCTTATACTTTTCCAACTTTTTCTTTCCCAACTTTTATTTTCCCAACGTTTACATCTACTTTTTTCAAATAATTTTCTTTCCCAATTTTACTTTCCCTAATTACTTAACCTTTCTTGAATTCTTCGTACATTTTCTTTTTCATACGTTTCCTTTTCCAACTTTTACTATCTCTAATTTTATTTTCTCAACTTTTATTTTACTTCTTTTTGAAAGACATTTCGTAATTTTACTTTTTCTTCAGTTATTTTGTTTGATATATAAAATCGTCTCTAAAATGTTATCACCTTATTCCAAAATACCAAAAGTCACAATTGACAACTATTAGGCCTACCATTAGAACCAGTTTTGTAATTTGTTGAATGCAAAATTAATGTTAATCATTCAGTCACCTAAAATATTTTAGAAATGTGCTTGTTATTTCATGCATAGATTTTAACAAATAATAAGAAAAAGACTGAGCTTCAGACCAATAATGAAACTATTAATAATTGATCATTTTAGTTCATTTCTGAAGCAAACAAGTAATAAACAGACGTAACACAATAGTTTTAAATTTTAATTTTAAACCTTTTTATCTCAAACTTATTTTTGTGATAATTCGAGCTTTTTCATTTGTCTAATTTCATCTCGATTACTTTACTATTAGTATTCGAACTTTACTTAGGTCTACTTAAATTTTCTCATTTGTCTATAATGTTATCTCGATTACTTACTATTAGTATTCGAACTTTACTTAGGTCTACTTTAATTTTTTTCATTTGTCTATAATGTTATCTCGATTACTTTACTATTAGTATTCGAATTTTACCCATAGGCCTAGTCTGTAATTATTCATACAATCACGAAAATAATAAGAATTTATTTCCCCAAAGACGTTGCCACATTTCCATATTCTAATTTCGTCAAGTTCCGACTCAACAAATCTAATTATCAGAGCATGTGATGTGGCCCGCTTGCACCATAAAACACTAGTTTGTCAAGAGATGAGGGTTATTATCGAGGGGACAGGTCGAAGAGAGAGCACGACCTAGGTATCGTGTCCTTGATTGAAATAGGAACTTAAACGTGCCACTGAACGTGCAAAGGTGACAAAGTGGACCCGAAGGTTTTTATCGACTATAGATAAATACTGACCGAGGTAAGAATGCTCATTGAAAGGCCTAGAAACAGTTAAATTAAAACCTATAGCTTTAAACTACAGATTAAATAGGACTAATGAGATTAATCCATTAAGAAGCAATGTAGGCCACACCTGTCAGTTGACCTTTGACCTTTTAAATCATATTCCATGCCTCAACGACTCGCCGTTGCTAGGGTCAGACAATCAATTAATAACTAGCATTTACCCATAGTAACTTAACTTTATCCAATAAGATCAGTGTATCGTGTCAATGGAAATCACTGGAGATTTGAATGAGTTCTGCCCACTAGCACGCCTATAGACGACTTCAGAAGACATTAGTACCGCGTTTGGTAGAGCTTGGGTTAAGCATCACCTCCCGTTGTGTTGCCATGATTAAATTATCATTATGAGTATTCTCTGTTATTAATGAAGATTGCATCCAAAGCGTCACTCATTATTCCATGTGTTTGTATCTATCAAAACTATAAGATGCCACAAAAATATCAGTTTGTGATATTAACATCATATTATTCAAACAATGGTTCGTTTACTACTGGTCAAAATATCAGTTTGGGATATTAACATCATATTATTCAAACAATGGTTCGTTTACTACTGGTCAAAATATCAGTTTGTGATATTAACATCATATTATTCAAACAATGGTTCGTTTACTACTGGTCAAAATATCAGTTTGGGATATTAACATCATATTATTCAAACAATGGTTCGTTTACTACTGGTCAAAATATCAGTTTGGGATATCAACATCATATTATTCAAACAATGGTTCGTTTACTACTGGTCAATCAGTTTGGGATATTATTAACATCATATTATTCAAACAATGGTTCGTTTACTACTGGTCCTTTATATTTCTTTCCGTTCCTTCGTATACTTCTTCATTTAAAGTTATTTTCACTTGCTTCAAAATTCTTTTTGATATCATACATGCAAATCGTAAAAAATAAATGTAAATTTATATGTAATTTTACAATTAATCCTTCTTCAATAATCTATTGCAAAACAGTAAATTATCTACAAAACATAGATGAAGATTCTAATATTAACTAAACAGTACCTGCATAAGGCTTTTTCTTGTTAACATGGGACTAGCTCTGCTTGATCTTGTTTCCCTGATAGGCCTAGTAATCCTTATGCATTTTTGTAGTTAATATTTAATGACTTCATTGATTTGTATGTGGAATAATGTTTTTGGAACATGCGGAGTAGCAAGAAGAACTTACTTATTGTTCAGTTTACGTATTATACATTTTTATTTAATATATGCAGTAGTGTGATAGAGAAGTTAATGGAAGTAGTAGCACATCATAATACTTGTACGGTGACGATTTTAACGCATTTATTTCACACTCATGACATTGGCTTATTATGAGTTACCGTGGTCACGTGAACATGACGGTTGGTTAATTTTGTACAACTGCGCACAAGAATATCGTTTAGGTCCACCCCTTATTAGTTTGCCAGTTTTGACGACTTGAGTCTAAACCTCTGTTCTGTTCTTTTTCTTAATGTCTATATTACACCTTTGCTAAATTGATTTGTATTTAAATCAAATTACAAGTAAATCCAAGTATAGACATCTGCAGCCTTGATAGTCTGATATCTGTGGATCAGGTTTTTCACTGTCAATCTCTTATCATTTCAAGTTCATCTTCTTTAGGACTGGGAAATTATCAATATTATCTATGGTAATTTCATGTAATTTTCATTATTGTCAAATCTCCTTCGAGACCTATGGAATTATCAATACTTATGGAAATGTCATGTCATTATCAAGTATAGTTGAACATCCAGTAAGCGGACACCCTCAGGTCCTGGAAATGTGTCCGCATATAAGCCTATACGACAGTGAAATTCAGCTATAATAGGGAATTATCAGTATGGTTATGTAATTTAGCCTCCATTATTGTCAAATCTCCTACAAGAATACGGAATGACAAATCAAGTATCATATCAATAATAATGTTTTTTAACGAAAGTAAAGAAACTTACATAACAATCTTTGACAATTAATATTTTTCAAATAACTTTTCATCTACAGATTAACGTAGTGATGATGATGATGATGAATGACGATGATGATGATGATGATGATGATGATGATGATGATGGTGGTGGTGGTGGTGGTGGTGGTGGTGGTGATGATGACGATGACAATGACAACGATGATAATTTATTTATTTCAATTTATTCCACAAAACTTCCGTAAATAGCAAATGTAGTAAAAAGAAATAAAATAATATTTAAACAAATCAAAAGAAACCTCTCATAAACTCCTTAGTAAGGATTTTAGGTTTTTTATAGCGTCGTTTTTAAAATAGGGGTCTTTTATCATAACGGTTTTAATGTTATCACAATACCATGGTTCCTACAGTCAATACATTTTACTTTGTTTATTAATAATAGTATTTTATTCTTTTATTATGTAAAAATGTAAATGTAGTATAATAGTAGGCCTACAAATTATCGAACATAAATACACGAATTAAAATAGTGATTGTTAAAATCGGTGGCAACAGTTGAAGTACCGGTACGTAATCAGATAGTTATATATTTTAATGTAAACATTAATGTTACGGTTAAAGCTTAAATGCAGTAGCTTACTAATATAAGCAATGTGGTACCAGTAGAAGCTGAGTAGTAGCAGTAGTACTGAAGCGTTGCCCGTGGTGATATAAGTTAAACAATAAAGATCGATTTCAAACCAACATGTTATCGTCTTTAATTTAATGGAATCTCCTAGAGGTTCCCGTTAAACATTGATATCATCATTACATAGACATAAATAATACGCTCATCATAATAAATAAGTTTCACATTGTTTATTTAGCTCCTAACAAAATCAATATTTAACTATCTGGCCAACGGTGTTCCAGGGGAGTGGCTGAAACCAGAGATGGTGTTTTGTGGAAGGACAGAATCTGATGTCTTCCTGCATTATTACACTTCTTATAATTTTATAGCAGCAAAATTGTTACTAATAAAATAATTGATTACAGGAAAAGCAAAGAACAAAGAGGATGAACAAAAATGAAGAAAGGTAACAAAAGAGTATGTTCCAGGAACTTACAGAAAGTAGCAGCATACTTAATGTACAAAGGTAATACAAGATCCGAGCTAAGGCCTGTAAATGTTGTTTTTAGTTCTGTCGTTCATCAAATGTGTATTCAGGCAAAAAGGTCTTGCGTAACTATTGGCAAAACGTGTTATATTCGATACTAATACATCGAATTAGGTTTAAAATTTAAACACACTTTATTCTGGCGAGACGTAATCTTTCATTTAAACTCATTGTTTACTTTATAATACATTTTATTATGCTGTATTCATATGATTTATTGACAGTTAAAAGCATTTTTCATTTAATTCAATTCAACTTAATTGTAACATTTTAATGCGTTATTTGGCTCATTAATACAAAAATATATTGTACATGTGTTTGGCTGGTGTACGCAGCAGCATGTCCGTTTAATGCGGGCATTGTATGACCATCTTTTAATTTGATTCATCCTATAAAAAATTAGTTAATAGTTGATGATATTGTGTGCATTATATATATATATATATATATATATATATGT
>JAOTQE010145634.1:0-11486 GCA_025631205.1 Nesometra sesokonis | reverse complement strand
CGGGATGTTAGAAGTTTCTTGGGACTGGCCTCATATTATCGCAGATTTGTGGAAGGATTTTCAAGTATTGCCAGCCCTTTGTACCAGTTGACAAAGAAATCAAAACCGTTTGAGTGGGGCGGAGAAGAAGAGAACGCATTTGTGGAATTAAAAAAGAGGTTACAGGAAGCCCCTATTTCTGGTATACCCGCGTTCCGAGGGCACTTTTATTTTAGATACCGATGCCAGCAATATCGGCATAGGGGGGTGTCCTCTCCCAGATACAGGATGGTGAGGAACGTGTCATTGCCTATGCTAGCAGAACTCTAGCGAAACCAGAGAAGAACTACTGTGTTACGAGGAGAGAGTTGCTTGCAGTTGTTGTTTATCTTAAGCACTTTAAACAGTACCTGTATGGGAGGCATGTGAAAGTGAGGACTGATCATGCATCGTTAAGATGGCTTACCAATTTTAAAAACCCAGAAGGGCAACTCGCTGGGTAGTTAGAGGTCATAGCAGAGTATGACATTGAAATTCAACATAGACCTGGGAAGAAACATGGGAACGCGGACAGTTTGTCTAGGTACCCATGCAAACAGTGTGGAAGACAAAAGGACGACCAAAGTTTACCCGTTGTACCTGAGGAAGCTGAACGTGTTTCCGTTGTTCGAATGATACCTGAGGTTTCCTTAGCAGAACTTCGTACCAAACAACAAGAAGACAAGACGATTAACTGGATAGTCAAAATTAAGGAGGCAGGTGGTGATAGACCGGAATGGGATACGGTGGACCCAGAATGTCGTGCTTATTGAGTGCAGTGGGAAGCCCTACACTTACGTGGGGGTGTTCTGTACCGGAAGTGGGAGTCAGACGATGGACGAGAGGTTACTTGGAAGCTGGTTGTGCCCACACCCTTACGAGAGGGAATCTTGAACGAGATTCATGGAGGTATAACGAGTGGACACTTAGGTGTATATAAGACTGCAGAGAGGCTAAAAAAGCGCTACTATTGGCCCAAAATGATGGGGGAAGTGAGGGCTTGGATCCGTAATTGTACAAAGTGTGCTCAACGGAAGTCGCCACCCCGGAAACGGAAGGCCCCCTTACAGCATTGGTCTGTATCAGGACCACTTGAACGTGTCGCGATGGATATATTAGGTCCCTTTCCAGAGTCTCATCGAGGAAACAAGTATGTTCTGGTGATTGGGGATTATTTCACAAAGTGGATGGAAGCGTATGCGATACCAGACCAGTCGGCAGAGACTGTAGCAGAGAAATTCGTGAGCGAGTTTGTACTCCGATTTGGAGTCCCATTACAATTACACACAGACCAAGGCCATAATTTTGAGTCAAAGGTCCTCGCTAAAATCTGTAAACTACTAGGCATCCATAAAACACGCACAACCCCCTACAGCCCTAAGAGTGACGGTATGGTCGAAAGGTTCAACCGTACCTTAGTAAACATCCTTGCCGTATCACTAGAACCAGTACAACAACAGCGTGATTGGGAAGATTGGGTACCTTATGCGACGTTTGCATATAGGAGCACTGCTCAAGAGTCGACAGGGGAAACCCCAACCATGTTAATGATGGGGCGGGAAGTTAGGTTACCAGTAGATCTTGGGTATGAGGAAACTCCCCCGGATGGATCTGATAGAGATCAAGCTACTGAATTAAAATGGAAATTGCAACGAGCAGCTGAACGAGCGAGGACTGTTCTAAAGCGCAGCGCAAGGAGGCAAAAGAGACTCTATGACAGAGTGGCACAGGAACTTGGATTGAAGATGGGACAGTTTGTTTGGCGGTTCGATGAAACCTAAAGGAAAGGAATCTCCCCAAAACTTGAATGTAGGTGGAAGGGACCATGGCGGATAGTGCAGAAACTAACAGAAGTTACGTTTCGAATTAAAAGGAATCCAAATTGCCGAGGAAAGGTGGTTCACTGTGACCATCTTAAGCCCTTTATAGGAGACACCCCAGAGGAGTGGCGTGATGAACCAGAGCCCGAAGCTGTAGCAGAGCCTGTACAAATTCCTGTTACAGTACCGGAAGTAGTACCAGAGGTAGAGTCTGACCTCATATCAGATTTAGAAACTGAACCAGAAAGTGAACCAGTACCGGTAAATTTAACAGAGGACCTGTTGGGACCGGAACCGAGGCGGAACTCTAAGCGAGTTCGGAAACGACCGATTCGTTTCGAAGATTACGTGGGTTCTATTAACCGTGTTTCTTTTATTTCATCTGCAGATTTAGAAAAGAAAGAGCAGGAGCGTGAGCAGAGGAATGAACTGTGTGAGTTTTGTGGTGCATCCTTTAAGACCTTTTGGAGCCTCCAGGGACACATTCGGAGGAATCATCAAAGGCAGTATGCCTCAAAAACGAAGCATAAACGTGAGGTGAGAAGGCGCCGAGACGAAGGCAAAACGAGCAGGAATCGGAAATCAAGAGGTGGCCACCGTAGGGAGCCAAAGTCGGAGGTGGTACCAAAACGTTTACCATCTACTAAACCAAATCTGGAGCACAGAACTGGTGGAGACAAACCTACTGACCATGAGACATCATCTTTTGATTGTGGTGATGTACTTGAACTTTCTCCGGGCAGTAGATCATTGGTTGAGGAAGTTTTGCAAGAACCTGTGGCTCCGAAGGTGAGACGAATCAGTGGAGGGAAGCCGAATCTTCTTACGGAAGCTGAAAGAAGTGAGCTTGTACAAGAAGGACGAGGTGGCTTGCGGCCCTTGGAGGAGTCTATCGCAAAACCGAGTGACAGAGATCGTGGACACCTTTGAGACCGAGTTCTACGGACCAGATGGGAAGTTGGTGCAGGTGGACCGACAGAAGCGTGTTTACAAAGTTGTCTAGATTATACCGCGTTACTGTAGATGCTCATGCAAGGTCCTTAAGACCTCATGTGTTCCCAGGGGCATAGTAGACCCCCTGGTTAGAATTTGATTTAGGCCTATGATTATTTGATTATTGATGATTATAATAATTATGTAAAATTTTAAAATTCCGTTCTTTGATTTTGGTTTACTGACATTGGATTCAAGGGACGAATCCGTCTGGGAGGGGGGCTATGTAACGGAATTTGGGGGTTCATTAACCTGGGTCACCCCCCTATGTGAAAATGGATCAGCCATGCTGGCTTGACCAATCAGAGAGACCTCTGCTGGGGGTCTCGTTTTGTGCAAAGCATGCACTCTTGGCTGTTGACAGTCGGAGTTTAGAATTAGCCACGATTGGATGTAATTTCATACCACCACACTTGTTTCACTTTGTAACCATACTTGAATGATATGAGGGGTGAGTTTTAGTTTGTTATCTCCTTGGAATCGAACTAATAAATACTTGTTGTTCACTGGAAGTGAATTGTGTTGGTTTCAATTATTTACGTATTCAATCTGGTTGAAGTCCAGGGCCCACAACTCTGGCCGAACCCGAGTCCATCCTGACAGAACGAGAAACGTTACAATATTATTATTATTATTTTGGGTAAATACCGGTATGCTATATCTACAACCGATGACAATGCAGTTTCCAAAATAAATCAGAGGATCATATATCAAATTACAGATAATACAAATTTACACAACGAAAAAAAGGTGCAGGTTTTGTTGCGGCCCTTTTTTGTAAAAAATAGTTCTTGTTTATTGTTTCTTGGCATAATTTTGTTTACTATTGGTAGTACAGTTTGCGAGTTGTGTGGCCAAGTGGTTAAGGCAGGGGACCTCGCACCATTTTTCTGGTGGTGGAACAAGTCTTCTCGCATAAGGAATATAAACCGTAGGCCCAGTGTACACAAACAGCTCATATGCACTATAAAGAACCAAGTACATCTTTTGAGATCAGTACATCTTTTGAGATCAGTACTTCAGAGTACTGGTCCATATATCCCCTGCTTTGTGGAAAGACGAATGTAGAACCCGTTTTCGGACAGCTAAGACATGACGGGACACTTAGGGGCGTAGAAAGTCTTATGAATGTGTACCAACTGGTCCACAGCGCCTTGCGATTTTATTGTGTAAGGTTCTATATAAAAATTATAATAATAAAAACAGTTGATCTGACAATAAGACACGGAAAGCTGCACTGCATGCCATCACTTTTATTTAGCCAACAAAACTGGGCTAGTATTCCTATTCTACAACCGCCTATACAAGTGATTGAATGAATCGGTTCTGTATCGTGCTTGCTTTTATACTATTAACATGCAAATTTCATATTTCTGTGACTACGTCTGAGGTGAAAGTCGCCGAGTGTAGTAGCCTGAGGCGTTATTCGCAATTTGCTTAACTCCAGAAACAAAAAATAATATATTGTATACAGTTTTAATAGGGAAGTAAGCATTTAAACGTGTATTTATAACAGTATTTTAATTCAATTTTAATGTTAATGTATTACCAGATGATTAATTGTTTTATATCTCGTTGATATTTAAAGTCACACCCATACAATTCTGGTTTTCAGAAATTGTATATGGAAAGAACAAAACGCAAATAGTCACAAACGTGCGTGACAAGACCGACAGACAGACATTTTTTGAAAAGCTGTTTATAGAGACGCTTTCCGTGTCTAAAAACAGCCATGTAGGGTTCAAACTTTATGATTGGACATTTGAACTAAAACTGCTTTACCAATTAAGTTTAAAAGTTTTCAAAGCTGAGTACAGTACTGAGGTCACAAGATGAGGTCCTGAGGTCACAAGCAGCAGCTCAAGAAAGATACAAACAAGGGGCCAGCAATAAGCAATAGTAGGTAGCAAAAGCAACAAGGGGAAGGAAATTGAAAAAAAAAAACTACATTTTTTAAAGCTGTTTATAGAGACGCTTTCTAAAAAATTGTAAGAAAATTAGAGTAGTTAGTTTACCTGATTACTTAACTTTAGGACATCATCTTTATTGGATTCATCTTCATCGTTTTTTACTTGCGATTTGGTAAGTTCAAAATCATTCTTTTTCTCTTCTTTCTTTAGAACTGGTGGCTTCGTCACAATCGTAACAATGTCAGCTAATGAACCAAACAAATTTTGTTAGTTAAATGATTCTTATAAAATCTGTATTTACAGCTCGACTAAGGGTAGGGTGGTGCGGTGTCTGATAACCAAACCCCCCTTTAGGGTAGAAAATAAAACTACTATATAAATATGAAGATTTGGGCCTTCAGCACCTCCTTTAGAGGAATCAAACACAAACTTCAGAAGTAAGAAACTATAAAATTACTAAATATGAAGATTAGGGCTTGAGCATCCTCTTCAGAGAAAATGAGCACCCATTGAGAGGAAAAGAAATGTGCGAGCTCTCACCACAAATGAGTCGCATAGTAGGTGAGATGAAATTTAAAAAATCACCAAAATAGGTCTGAAGTCAAATTAAAATATTCAGAAATTTAGTTTTAATCAATTATGAGTGCTATGGTATTATATTTCAATATAATATACTTGTTAGGTCAGTTTTCATGCAGATTTTGTGAGATTTCAGTATTTTAGATGTTTATTTTTCAATTGTTTTATGGAAAAATTTCTCAAAACTGTACTTTGAAACTACTTCAATTTAAAGTGTAGATTATAGCTTATATTATGCTAGAATAGGAAGTACCAATTAATAACTCAATATATTGATTTTCCTACCAAGAGCCTCATTTTGTAGTGAGACCTCGCATATAATGTTGGAGTAGAAAAAACTATGAGATCATTATTCCATTACATTTTTTTTTGCTTGTTAAAATCCAATTGGGCTTAAGAAACCACTTTTCCTTGATACGCACTTGTACTCTATACATGGTAATACAAAAATACTAAATGAGAATGTTCCTCATAATTGTTCATCTCAGTCCAGACTTCCACAGTTTATTTGACAAAATAACTTTGATATACCCATATATGTGAGGTCTCACCACAAAATGAGTCTCATGGTAGGAAATTCCAAAACTGAGTTATTGGTACCTTTTAAGAGATCTTAATATAAGCTGTATTCTACACTTTAAATGACATTTATTAGATAAGTAGGTCCTGAGATATGAGCATTTGAAGTTTTCATGTATTGAAACATGATTTTGAGAAAATCACCAATAAAACAATTGAAAAATAAACAAAAGACTATAAATCTCATGAAGGACACTTTCCTGCATGAAAACTGACCTCAAAAGTATATTGTGATGAAATATATGTACCATAGCACTTATAATTTGATTAAAACTAAATTTTTTTAAAATTTGACTTCAGACCTACAGTATTTTGTTGATTATCTCAATTTGATATCACCTACGATGCGACTCATTTTGTGGTGAGACTTCACATATGTTAATCATATGTCCATGTAAGGTTATGATGTGATGTCATCACGACAAGTAGGCATATCAAAGTTTTTGTCAAACAAAATTTTATATTCAGGACTGCATGAGCCTTCGAATAATCAGAAATCAATCAAAACATTTTTTTTTAAATTGGCACTATCTTCTACCAAAGAGTATTATCATTTACCCTCTTTGTATTTCACTCTTGGACGAGATTTCACTGGGATGTTGTTTTTCATTTTATCTGAATTCTGACTTCTCAACATATTGACAGCTTGCTTTGAGAGAATCTTAGGCGATGATGGCGTGTTTCTTTTACTTGAGAGCTGATCTTTATAATGCTGCTTAATTTGATCCACTTGTTGCTGTAGAGATTCCTGTAAAGAACATGGGATGCTGTTAGATTTTAGTATTAAGATAAAATAAATCAAGCATGTACATCAGTTTTCTCTTTATTTTCAAAATAGGAGAATACTGTAGCTAGGATTTGAGCCAAAGTCTGTCTATAAAAATAAAAAAAATATTTACTGGGTTGAGAAACATGGTTCAAATCAAAGACTATTGCCTGGTTGGTAGGGCATGGTTGATACTATTCACTGGCTGTTAACCAATCACATGGCTAAATCTAGAAGAAAGTGATATATTATGGAAAATATATCATTTATCATTGTCAGCTGTAATGTAATCAAGAACTTTATGATATTGGTAGACGGATAGTGGAATGGCACACAAATTATCAGAGGGTAGGCGGATGACACAGCGTTCACTGTTCAGGTTTCAGACCTTGAGATTGGAAGTTCAAACCTCACCCTGTACATCTCAGCAGACCACGCTCAGACACCCCAGCTTGTAGCCCTGTAAATAAATTCCATCATGTTTCACAGTCATTGGAACAAACCTATGGAATACAATCCATTCCATAACATTACAGCCGTAATCAGCGCATATGGTATTGTACCTCCCAGATACCCACTTATACTCCTGGGTAAAGAGAGGCAAGGTGGATAAAGTGTCTTGTCTAGGAACACAAACAGCTGACCAGAGTGGGCCTCAAACCACCAACCTCATGACTGGAAGTCCAAAATGCCACCGCTGCGCCAATTGCTTCCACAACATTACATGGAGTCTTCGGGCCATAGGTTCATATTGAACCTTTCCATTCAAACTACAATAATATGACAACTGTTGCTTTTTTTTGCCCTCTTGTTTACTTACCTGTTTGTGTGAGCACATACTGGCGGTTTCACCACAAGAGCAGGGGGTGGCATTTCTAAGTAGTTGGAACATCTTCAATCCTGGACTGAGCTGTTCTACCTCTTGACATTTATTACATTTCCTTGATGAACAATCACTTGGAGCATGGTCAACTAAATTGAACAAAGTTATGGATTTTAAAACACTTAAAACTCATTAAATCTAATTAATATTGATGAAAACACTTTTCGTAGTTTAAAAAAAAACTGCAACTTTTGGTTGTTTTTTTTTTGTTCATAAAAAAAAAAATGGAGGCTCAATTCACTTGTAAAAGATATCTTTTGTCACAATGATGAACACGCAATCAGTATTCCATGAGGCAAGACATGGCAAAACCACCAAGTTGTCACACAGGAAGTTATTGAGAAATTATCAAACAACAGGATATATAAACAATACAAAGAAAATGTTTGTCTATTTTGTTCTATAACTTTAGTTATAGCTGATTCTGATTTTGATAATTGACCCCTCATTGACCCCTCATTGACCCCTCATTGACCCCTCATTGACCCCTCATTGACCCCTCATTGACCCCTCATTATATAGCTAACACCAAGGGCAATATGATTTTAATATTAACTCAATTTTTCAAATTTGCGACAACTTGGTGGTTTTGCCATGACATGCCTCACATTATTATTCAATCATGCCGTTTATGACTGGTTACGCGTAGTTCAATATTTTCCGATGACGTCACTTCACCAAGCGAGAGTATTGATTTCATGCTGTAATCGTGCAAATGCACAAGAGCTAGGCCTAATCACCTGTTAAAATTTAGCATTTCACACAGTTGACTACATATTGTTGATTATAAAGAATTACTAACACATAGAAATCTACTACATGAGTTGCTGTTTTTTTCACAAATATATATGAGAGAAGGACATGGAATTTAATTTTGAAGACATAGGCTAGATAGGCCTAGGATGGCCTTGTCTCCGGTGGCAGGCCTAGGCTAAGCTTTGGCTAATCAGTACTTAATATTGAATGCCTATTTTCGGGGGATACAGAAAAATATTGTTTGAGCTGTGGAACAATACTGAACGAGTCGAAGACTAGTTCAATATTTTGCCACAGCTCAAACAATATTTTTCGGTATCCCCCCTCAAACATTTAAAATTAACCAACACCTGTAATTTGAGTTTCTAAATATAAATAATGACATAAAACTATTACCTAGGTGTATGGCCAATGTATAAACAAATTATACACTATACTTTTGTGATAATATTTATTAATGCACAATCACAGTCTTCCTTACCGGTATATTTCTTCATGTTTTCCTGTTTTTTTACATTCACATGCTTAGTTAAAACCTTAGCCCTAGGAGGTGGAGAATGCTTCACTATGAATGGACGATGAGAATCACTGGTGTTGGAATTGTGTGAAACAACACTGGAAAAATAATGAAAGTGTATATTATTTATAATTTGCATAAGGTGTAAATTATACTATGCCAGGTTTACACCATGGGCACTGGAAACGGTACGGCAGGAATGGTAGCAGTGGTAGTTGTCTCAATTTCATTAAACTGGGACACTTTTAAAAGTATTTTTAATGTAAGTTGCAAGTATCAAGAAGTTTCTAATTATGGGGCAGATCCAGTTAAAGGGATCCAGTGTCAAGTTTTGTGTTGTTTCAATGGGTCTAGGGTTCTCCCCAGGCCAATTTTCAAACAAGATGCATTTACTGGGTAATCTAAAAGGCTATTTTCACAGATAATTTATTGCAAACAATGAGTTTTTTAAAGTTCAAATAATATAGGTGAGTTATTCTTAAAAGACCTCCTCGCGCGAATCATGAATAATGTATTAGAAAAGCGTTTCGTCACCTAGCTGAACGTCATGCATATTTATTAGGTAAGTTTATGAATACTAAATAAGCTTCGTGTTATAAACTTCGCGCTAATACTATTCTAGTCGTATTTGCTGTGTATTCGAAGAATTTAAAAAGATTCATAAATTATACTATTCTCTATATTATGTACATACGTTACGATATGTAACAATGGTGCTAATTACTAACTTTTGTTCGTAGGCCTACAGTATATTACGATATGTAATGGTACAATAATAATATTTACGTGTGTCACATCCATCTCTCATTTGGGTTGTCTACATCAGCAAAATATGTTGCCACAGATAAGAAATAAAGAGAACTTTGTGCTTTGACGTCCACGAAAAAGACCTTATATCACAACATCCATGGAAGCTCTTAATTCAAAAGAAAGGCCATTATATTTGCGACTTGCCAAATACATTTTAACTTTCAAAATTGTATGTTTGCCGTCTGGCAGGGGCGGATTCAGAAATTTTTAACCGGGGGCGGGGGGCACAGACCTGAACCATTTTTCAGTTGCATGGGCACAGAAAGACTGGCTGTGCCAGGGGGTGGGTTTGTGAGGGAATCGGATCCTCCCTCTCTCTCTGAGAATTAAAAAAAAATAAACATCTAGACGCTCATACAGAGCATCTTTGTCTATACTGTCGAAAAGTGGGGATCCCCACTCAAAAATATGTGGGAACACGTTTTCAATCTTTGATTTTTTACTAATTTAATTTTTTTGGTTGATGACTGGGAGGGGCACGTGCCCCGTGCACTCCCATCCCCCCACTTGGATCCGCGTCTGTGTTTTTAATTTGAGCTACAACCCCTGTTGATGAATAACGAAAAACTTTTTTTGTTCGTTCTTATACAGTTAAACCTCCCGTAAGCGGACACCCTCGGGTCTGAGAAAAGTGTACGTGTCCGCTTACGGGAGGTTTCCGCTTATGAGAATGTTGGCCGATAAAGGGCCAAAGTTGTAATTTTGTGTATTCGCCCTTGTCTCGCATTTCACGGCATTCTTAACAAAATGGCCTCTTAAATGTCTAGAAACCGCATTGTATTAAATATTGTTTATCATTTTTAAGATTAGTTCAGTAAACATGATCCTCCATTACAGAATAATGACGAATTTGTACAAAAAAAATCTTACCGAGCAGACTTGTAACAAACTAGAAATTTACCTACTCTGGTTTGTTTAATTTTATTTAGTCAATTGCAGTAGAAGGGGTGTGCAAATCTGGGGGTTTGTAAAATTGAGTTATGGTCTTTTTATATAAGTTTTTTTTCATTGCCTACCATATTTCATCAGTTATTTACTACCCATTTGTTTAGACCTACAAGATTTTAAATATATTAAATCTACTATAGATAGTGATTAACTTGAACAGTATTTACCTACATGTCCAGTTAATTTTAAGAGTACAGATGTAAAATTGAGGGTTCATAAAATGGAGGTATATAAAATCGAGGTTCCACTGTACAGCTATTTCTACTAAGCAAAGGTTCAATTTTACCTTTAAAAATTATGAAAATACCTATGACAGAACAAGTCAATAAGTCTATAGGCCTAGTTGTTAAAACATGCCATTTATGATCTCACGTACCGGATCGCGAACCTTACCACATGCCTTTTTTTACAATTTTGAAGTTCCCTATTTCCTGGACCCCCTCTAAAAAATGTCTGGATCCGCCCCAGTAGGCCTAGGCCTACCTCAGAACATACTTGGTGAAAAGTAAGTCGCCCGTAGGTAGGCCAAATGAACTTTTTATTTTATATCGTTTGTTACCCATTCCGTAGGCCTACAGTAATTTTCTTCGCGATCCTTCAGACACGCGACAGGTCTCTTGAACATTGCTCACAAAACCATTCCTATACTAGGCCTATAGTAAAACACGCGAAAGGCCTCTTGAACAGCTCATGAAAGCAAAATATAAGTATCTAATAAATATGCATAGTGTTCAATCAGGCATGAAAGGTGACGTCATGATTCGGGCGAGGAGGTCCGCTAAGAATAAATTACAGTACTCACCTCTGATGTTTGGATAATAGGCTGTAGAGCATGGGCCTGAAAACGGCCTAGAAAGTGAATTCCGTGAGACACTAATTAGGCATTGATGGGCATTCAGCATATGTA
>JAOTQE010145623.1:0-11486 GCA_025631205.1 Nesometra sesokonis | reverse complement strand
TTTTACAAACGTTATTTTGTCACATACCAAACCACAACGTTCACGAACGTCATAAGAACGTTTTGTGTTTGCTGGGCCGCAGCTTACGAGCTGTGTGTGATCTCTCATTCCACATTTAATTTCCATTTGAACATGGTAGATAATGGTAGAGACAAGGTAGATATAGGTAGTTAACAGGGTTAACCCTTTAAAACTACCATATCAAGGATACTACCAAGGATATGGTCGGCAATGCTCTACAAGTGCATAATAAAATCATGGATGATAACATACTGAGCCACTATTTAGATTAAACCTTGTAAAAACTTAAAACTGATATCATAACAAACAATTACTTCGTGGTGGTGTGGTCGATGAGTTGATAGTAGTTTTGGGAATTGATGCTTTGAATGAATTAATAGTTTATATTTCATAGTGATTATGACGACGATGATGGTGATACTGACTTGATTATTATAGACCTAATATCGATGACGACAATAGGTCCTGAGACAAGATTTAAATTTACCGTTGTAGTCTTATTTTATTACTCACTTGCATATCATGACTTTGTGACACAAACTCCGGTTCGAGATATTGTGTATAACCAGGGAACAGTTTAACTGTTCCCTGGTAGGCCTATAACAACCATAATCTTACTATCAAATCAAAGTATCTACATTCCATATGTGTTGAGTGCCCCGGCTATATAATGTGCTCTGAATCTTTGAACTGCAATCGTCATCGAAAGAATGTATTTATATTTTTCAATTTTTGCCTTCATCATGTGTACCAAACAGCTCAGTGTGACGGGTATAGACATGCTTAGACCATAGACAAAAACTTGGGTTGGTAACGTAGTTCAACAAGAGCTTTCAATCATTTTTTTCGTTCGTTTTTTTCAACTCTTTAAGGCCTCCAGCCCATTGAGCATTCCAAATTCATAACACATGAGGGCGTGTATTTCTTTTACAGCTTGCAACATATAAATACTTAAATAGATGTATTTGCATTTTATGATTTCTGAACAAACGTAATAACTTAAATTGATTTGGGTTGAACCAATAATAGCGTGGAAGCAGTAATTCCCTTTCTGTTTTAGTTAAAGGGCAGTTAAGAAAAAAATGAAATGTATCTTCTATTTCGTTCGGATTACACAATCTACATAAATTATAATTGTGGTCTTCTTTATCATGATTACTGACGTTCAGATTGTGTGAGCTTGTTCTAAAAATTGTCATGACACGCCTATGTTTAAAGTTAGAAACTCTTTTAACATAAGACTGGGTCTGGTATATTGGTCTGGTATGTTAGATCGGTTATATTAAAATAAAAATTCATATTGTCAGATTGGCTGTCAGTTCCAATTATTTGTAAATAATTGTCTTTCAACCTATTTACAAATACTGTTAAAAATAACTTGGTATTTTCAACTCCTTGGTTTAACCACACGAAGCCAAATCCGAAGCGGAAGAGAATTTCTTTAATATGTGACACCCAATTTGGATTTTCGAACGGCTTTAACGTTGTGTAGGACTTCAGTGGTAATCGATGTGGCTTCATTGTTGTCGCTTTCAGCCAATATAAGTACAACACTTTTCGTATCCCCATATTTCCGAACCGTAAAGGAGAATGGGTACCACCATCGTATCAAACATGTACATTTTAAGTTCTGGGCTGATATTGCTGTTACCCTCGAGGAAACTTCTTATCCTGACTAGCCCCCTACCGGCTTGGTTTGACAATGATCGTATTGCTGAGGACCAGGTACCTCGTGAACTTATGCTAAGACCCAGATAATTGTAATATGGAACAATTTCTACAGCGTTGCCTTTGAATTTCTATCTCTCAGTGGCCTTAATAACCCCACCTCCCCTAAAAACGATAGCTTTTGTTTTACTCATATTAACATCCAATCCCACATATCACAATATTTCTCTAAAACATATAACATTCTTTGTGAAATAACAGGTGATTCTACCAGCAGCACAATGTCATCCATATATTTTAAATTATTTAAGATTATGTCGTCAACTTGGATTCCTGCTATACGATTCTGTTCAAAGAAATCGGTTAGGTCAGAAATATATAAACAAAATAAAAGCGGTGACAGATTACAGTGAACTGCAACCTCGTTCACGTGGACATCCGATACGCCATCGCAAAGATGTCAAAAAGCGTTACCTATCTTTCTAAAATATTCCTCTGTTATATGGAGGAAAATGTCACCAGGACCGAACCAGGAATGGAAATAGGGGTTGGGGAAATTGTATTGTACGACGTTTGATTTAACAAGCAAACAATAACACTAAAAATTGTTTTGGTTTTCCGGGTTTACGTTCATTTCTGGAACATAAAAACGTAGGTGTCTATCTGTTACGTTCGAGTTATTTGATGAAAAAAGGAGCCTTTTTAATATGGGGATTGGGGTACGGACGCACACATGACACACCCGACGACGTGTCGGCAGAGGTGTTACCGTACTCGATTATTAATCTTTGTAACGGAGGTCATCGTCTGCCTTAACAGTAATGGCCATATGACGATGTTTGTAACAAAAACCTAATGCGTTATAACTATGACTGTCTACGTTTTATATTTTCGGTAATTTTAGTTTGTCCTCGTTTTAATATAACTAGGAGGTGTGATATACGTGGCGCCGTCCGATACACTACCCATCCTGTCCTACAAACCCTGGTTTGTAAAAGACAAACCACTTTTTTTTTCGTTTTATTGAAAGAAAAAAACCATTGTTTGTAAAAGACAAAAAAGACAAATCATGGTTTGTAAAAACCAAATCCATGGTTTGTATTTCGATAAAAGGACAAACCATGGTTTGTCATTTATGTTTTGTCTTTGCAAACCATGCTTTCTCTTTCGACAAAAAGACAAAAAGTGGTTTGTCTTTTACAAACCATGGTTTGTAGGACAGAATATGTAGTGTGTCGGACGGCGCCCCGTAGTGATATGATAGGTCTAACATACGAGTTATGACTGTGATTACCTACTTTTTTATGTATTTTTAATTATTTTTATTGTATTACCATTTCAGTATTGCTAGGAGCTGTGAAATATAAATTACGAGATACAGTGGATGTGTTCGTTGATGGCGGTATTCTGTGCAATTTTCCAATTCATGTCTATGATGGTAACTAACCAATTTGATATTATAGGACTACGTTTTTGCATCAGGGTGAATGCTCATGTAGATATATTTTGCTTTGGCCAACAATGACGTAAAGTGTACCGAATATCGGTAGAGTTGAGAATACCTGTGAAAAACGTTATTCTCGAATAGGAAGTGGGACTCAAACCACGTCTCCATATAATTAGACCGGCTATCGTAATACTAGACCTACATTGTACTACTTGTAGTGTTCGTTTCAATAAAAATATAATGTAGCACATCTCAACCATTCTATACCCTTTGATTTCGCTTCCACATTTAACTTTTGTTTTCATAGGCTGGTGGTTATCAATGGCACCAGAAGACAACTACTTCAAAAGACTGCGACCAGTATCAGAAGTTACTCATTTATTTGAGACCAACAATCGATTTAAACCAACAAACAATGAGACACTCGGAGTCTGCTTGGTATGTAGATTTCATCAGATCAAATTTCTTGATGTTAATATACATTTTTATTGTTTAAATCTAAGGCCGGGTAGTCACTGCGTCGTACGACGGTCGCACGACTAAACCGTCGCTCTGTGTGTATGTGTGATTCCCAGAAGCGATGAATGTCTTTTACTCGTCGGCTGACGGTTTTTAGTGATTTAAACAGGAAAATCACTACGAGTAGAAATCTCTCATCACGTCAGGCAACCACTCACACACAGGAGCGACTGTTTAGTTGTACGACCGCCGCAAGACGCAGTGAGTACCCGGCTTTATTTGATTGATAATCATTCATTTGACAACCACCTGAAGGGGAAACAAGAGGAGGTAGGTTGGTTGTTGGGCCGATGAAGCGCAAGAACTTATTATGGATTATTATCTATCCTGGAAGCTTGTGAAGCAGAAAGTGAATTGTAGATAACTGATCAAGTGATGGTTGAGTGAGGGAAAGATTAAGAGCACGTTTGGTGTATGGAGAGAATTGTTTGCAATTACACCACATTAGCCCAAGCAGCCTATTAGCTTTTCTGACCACATGATCATGTAAAATAAAAGTCAGTCTACGGTCAATGAAAATTCCGAGGTCACGGTGAGCATCTACACTTTCAAGGACTTCTCCTTGAACAGAGTAAGAGAGCAAGATAGAATTTGCATTTCTCGGACTTCAAGGACATTTTCCAGTCGGCAACCCACCTACCGAGTATATCCAGGTCCGCCTGAAGGGCAATGGAGTCCTCCATGATGGTAATAATTTTATAAATCTTGAGATCATCAGCGAACATAAGACAGTTGAAATTTCGGAAGATATTAGGTATCTCATTTACAAATACATTGAATAGAAGGGGGAAAATTGAGCCTTGAGTTACACCTGAGACAACTTGAAGAGGTTTTGATGCAACACCATCGATTACTACCCTCTGCAACCGGCCACTAAGATAGCTTTTAAACCAAGAGAGTAAGGTACCGTTAATGCCAAATTGAGAGTTTGACAAGTATGAGGTTATGGGAAAGTTTATCAAAGGCTTTACTGAAGTCGTTGTAGATTATGTCGCATTGCTTTTTACTTTCGATGGCTTCATACACAGTAGATAGAGCGTGGCAAGATTGTTTTGTGAAGGTATTAGTTACGTTTGAAGGTCTGCGTGACGAAATACACCACGTCTGTAGTTCTGAAAAGAACTGTTTAACTTCTCGACATTTCGATTAATGAAAACGATGCTTTTCTTTAGTACTTTCTTCCCTTCACATTGACTATGAACAGTTATTGAGGATGATCGAACTATATTGATCGAAACGTCACAGCTCTTCTCAGAACTACACCTGTGATTTAACGCGAACTTATATAGTTAAATTATTAATTATTGAAATGGTCGATCGCAATTACTTTGAAGTTTCTAAATGAGGTTGCCTAGCCCTTGCGTATAATTTGTGTTTGGAAATGATTATTCACCCTTGAACCGCGGTGTGGATTCCAAATAAAAATGAATATGGTTATACACCCGTTCGCCGTGTCAATAATCATCCTGTCAATGAGGTTATCAACCTGTTCACTCGGCAAAGAACGGGCGTTTGGATAGCTTTCGTTTAATAATGCATGTTTATTATAATTGTAGTACACTGCTGACGAATCAAGCCTTATGCAACTGTACTTCAAACAGCGCTATAATGGGAATATGGCACAGATTCCAGATACAAAATTAGCAAGGTAAGTGGACAAGCATCTTACGATGTTTTCTGATAATATAATAAATATCGAAATATGGAATCCCAACAGAATAGCCTGTATTTCATTACACGGATTATAAATTGTACTTGCATTACTATTGTGTAAACCTGTGGGGGTTTTTGTTTAATTTTTTGTTTTGTTTTTTTTTTTTGCAAATGATGATGAAAATGATGGGTCACGGTGATTATGATCAGTGGCGGCACTACGGGGAAGCTAGGAGATACAGTTCCCCCTCCCGGTCTGGGTGGGGACCGTTGCCTTTTTTGGCTTGTCAAGCTGAAACACGGGAACACGCTAACCTCATCCTTGCCCTACCTGTCGCTGTCGGGGGTACCCTCACTTCGTGGGTATTGCACTGCTGTCGGGGAATTTCTGGCGCCGCCACTGGTAGGTTTGTACGAATGCTGATCAAGTGGATCTTGTTGGTGAAATGATGCCGTTGTTGGTGGTGACGTTGATAATTATGACTATACATTGGTAGATATTGTTTATTTTCAAAAAAATGAAAACATTACAAGAGAGTAATATCACCTTTCAAAATCGTTTTCTTTTACTGCTGGTAGTTCCTTGTAACCTAATATGCCTTTTTCACGAATCTGAAGACATTTTGAAGTGACGGCAAACATTGCGAATTAGCCGTGCGTAACCAACAGAAATAACATAGCGTTCATGTCCGATTTTACGACAGCATGTTACTTAAACATTCAAATCTCCATAACGGGAAGGCCTATGTTGATATTTCTTTCAGAAAAGTATTTATAAAAGATATTTACACCACTGCACATTCATTAAAAATGAAAGCATATGTTTGACCCTATGTTTGTCATCATTTCAAGATGTCATGATTCGTGAAAAAGGCGTATTCATTCGTTTGAAACAGTTATAACTGACACGTCAGAATTGACGTTAGTGTACCGGATTCAAAATAATGAAAAAGGTGGCGAGATGTACCAGTAACTAAAGAAACAACTCAACAAAGAAAAAAATAATGTAACTTTACTTCCTTCTAATTTAATGATAGTTACGGAATACTTTCCATGCAATAAAAACCGAATTTATAAATTGTTCACGATGACATCCCACTTCTAGTGGCCGACAGTCCCGCAAAATGCCAAAAGTTTTTAAATTTTAATTTTAGGAAAAGGAAGAAGACTGTACAGCAGAGTATTGATGAGAATGCTGTCAGCTTAAAACTCATATCCACCTTCAGTAGGTTCTTTGATATGCTGGAAGACCATGATGTCGACAACAGTGGAACATTGGACTTCAAGGAATTTAAAAGCATGATCAAAGAGGTTAGTACGAAGTACTTACTTACAAACTTCTCATTTACAAATCTATTTTACAATTTTCATAAATATAGGTCATGGAAATGTTTGTTGAATACGGTATAAAATCTAGCGAATAGTTCAGGAGTCTGGATTAATATTACTTCAATTTTATCTGTACTCCATTCCTGTCTTTCGATTAATGTTGAATATAATATTAACTTCTTTCTATAACTATTTTTGTATTGTCAAAACTTGTGAAGTAGACCCAAGTACATTAATGAAATGATGCAAAGGACCAGGTTAAAGCTTGTGTTTTTTTGTATCAGGTAATTTGGAAGAAAATGATTAGCAGAAGTTCTTTGAAAGATCTAAAAAAACATGATTGGTCATAATGATTGGTCATCTCTAAACTCAACAAGTTCTATGCCGTTACGTGTTATTAAAGATTTATTGTCACTTGAAAATTGACGTTAAATAGATCTTGCTTATTTAGAAGAAATACATAAATTACCATGCAACTAAAAATTAGAATTTAAAGGTATTTAGACCTAATTGTGCATTTATAGATTTTAATTTTGTTTTAACTTGAAAAGGCTGGAAGGCTCTATCATATTCAGCTTTCTTTTGTGTAAACAATATATCTAACATTCTCGAAAAATTTCATCTGGTTTCAAATATATTATTTTGGAATTTTCTTTCAAGTTAAACCATAAAAAGTAGACATACTTTTTTACTACGTTTTCGTTACTAGAATCGGTAACCACCATTTTTTCAGAAAAAAATTGGTGGCTCTAGACAATGCCGAGACACGAACCGTGACGATGCTAGATCTACTCGTCACTTGCGTGAACAACGTTACCGATGCTATTAACCGAAACGTAGCAAAAAGTAAGTGTACGTTTTATGGTTTAACTTGAAAGAAAATTCCAAAATATTATATCTAACAAATTTAAATATACTGATTTCTATTGTCAAGCCCTTAATATTACAGCGATAGAAGCAAGTTTATTTTAAAATTCATTGCGATGATTTGTTGGTCATTTTCAAGTAGTAATGCATCTTATTGAGTTCAAGTTTGGTATTACGAATCAATTGTCTGACTACCAACTTTAGATTTGCCTGTAAGTAACTGAGGAGTACACAGTGATGACCAAAATAGAACAAAATTGAGATTTTTTTTATGGTTTATAGTTAAAGTATTCCATGTCACTAATGGTGTGACGTTTATATAACATTGTGTGGCATTTATTTAACATGGTGTTACATTTATATAACATGGTGTGACATTTATATAACATGGTGTGACATTTATATAACATGGTATGACATTTATATAACATGGTGATATTTATATAACATTGTAAAATTACATTTCTGTTTTATTGTGTAGAATAAAGACACATTTACTGATGAAGATTTTGAAAATTTGTTCGGTGAAGGAAGCGATGTTAACACTGTATTCGAGCGGCTTGACGAAGATGGAAATGGCACAGTAAGATTTCTTTAGCATAGTTATAAGAATCATTAATGCATTCATTTGAAGTAACAATTCTTCAATTAATAAGTGATACTGTGTTACAGTACCGTAATATTAAATGAGATGTACCAAAAGCAGGCTTAATTGAGATTAAACATAGAAACGGTGCTTGTCTTAGTTTTACCCCAACGAAACAAAAAAATAGTAGGAAATAAGCAATTACAAGGAAGAAATTATTTATATACTACTGTATAAGTAAGTACTCTATCATTTATACAATGTGGTAATAGATCTCAAGTACTTGGCTAAGTCGCCCTATGATATCCGTGGTATTGTTAGTTAAATCTTTTTGGCCCGAATGAGTCATAGAATTACTTGATTATTACGTCATGAATATTTGAACTAGAATAGGCCTAATGCGGAACGTCCAAAATGTTTCGTTATTAGACTATTTTTATTTACTGTATTTGTTCTAATTTATTCTGTTGCGGTTTTTGGCAATAAAGACTAAGCATAATCTTTCGGATTATCCCTCTACTGTAATATAGCTTACTTTTCAGCACCTTATACTTATGCAACCATTACCTTCTACATAGGGTTTCGGCAAAAGTTCGTATTTAAAATTAATTACTACCGTTAAATGGCGAATACGTCGAATAAATGGCGCGGTCGGTTTATGTTGTGTTTTATGGAACCAAACTTCATGAGTTAGAATCGTACCACTCGGCATTTAATTTGTTTTGTATTATGAATGTTAGAGATATTGAGAGAAAACATTTGAAAGTTCTGATAAGATAGACATTTTTAAATAGTTTAAATTTTCCACTACAAATTTTCAAATTTCTTGAAATTGAAAACAGTGGGTACTGTACCACTAACCGATAGTCTTTCATGCTATTAGTTGTAAATTCGCAGTCCTTGTTCAAATCCATGTAGGTATGGGGAACCTGGCGTTCATATTTGAACGTTAAAAATACCTAATTTGTGTAAAAATATTTTATACCACCGTTCAAAACCAAACAGGATTGAGGTTCAATTGTCCGTGCTTCGCGCGGAACTAAAAATGAATATCATGGAAATACCTCGTGGTTCTTAGACTTGTCACAAACAAGTATGTAAAGTATGTAATTATCGTCTTTACTGGACACTTTAGTGTTTCCTTAAGTTTTAAAAGTGCATTTTCTATTGCGAAACGCATTGAAGCTGCGTTGTATCACGGTGGTGAACATGAATGCTGTCTAAACCCGAAGTCCACAGGTTCGAACCTGACCGAACACTAGGTTGTTACCACTACCATACAGTGTCACTTCCTAAGCCTTATAATGATACTTGGTTTCGAGTGCATGACGTAGTTCTCATCCTGTGGTATGTTGGATGTGGCACGAAACAAATTGATGTGGGATAATTTGTTTTCACAAATATTACGCTGAACCAACTCCTTAAATCAAGACTACTTTAGCGGTCTGGAATCCAAATACCTCTGAAATGTCTCTGTATCTTTTATTGTATACGGTATTTTATTTGTAAACTCAATGTATTTTAAGGTTGATACGTTGGAATTGCTTCGGTATGCAGAATCTAAAGGACTTCATCTTACTGCGAAATTCCTTGGTTATGACAGACAGGAGATTAACTCTTTCAAAGACTATGTTGTGTCACTTCAAAATAGCGTCTTCAACCACGCGATGAGAGAGTTCGTCAGTGTAAGTTAAAACTTTATATTACATTAGGATTTATATGACGTCTTTACAAATACCGAGGCGCTTAAAATGGAACGATCATCTGGGGACCATAGTTAGTTTGGGAAAAGATGCGGTTTTAAACCCTTTTAAAAATGGTTAAATCTTTGATTTTGTCAAGAACAAACATATTATTATGTCAATTCCAAACTGGTTGGTCCACATGAAATCATGTCTGCACAGCACTTTCGAGTTCATTGATGAACAAAGAGATCTGTTTTAATTTGGTGCCTACGAACCTCGAACCATTTCTATTGTATTGATACAATATTCTGGTGGTGATGGTGGTGATGTTGATAATGTTGATCATGTTGTTTTTGTTGGTACTGCTGTTTTTACTATTGTTGTTATTGACGTTTTGTTGTTGTTGCTGCTGGTGATGCTGTTGATGGGATGTGAAGGCTGGAAAAGAAACAATGCAATCAAAAATAAAGGTATTCAAATACCTTACATTAAAAAAGTGAGATAAACACATGAACAGATACATACTCTACCACATGCTTTTGACATCTGCTGAAAAGGACAACGCTGATGTAGATGATCTTGATGTTGGTGTTGTTGGTGATGTTGTGGATGATGTTGATGTTGTTGATGTTGATGTTGATGATCATGATGATGATGATCTTGATGATGATCATGATGATGATGATCTTGATGATATTCTTGATAATGTTCTTGATGATGTTCTTGATAATATTCTTGACGATGGTCTTGCTAAAATTCTTGATGATTATCTTGAGGTTATTCTTGATGATATTCATTATATTTTTGATGATAATGATCTGATGATAATCTTCATGATGATGAGGATAATGATGATAATCTTGATGATGATGTTGTTGTTCCTGCTGCTGCTCTGTTGATGATTATCTTGATGTTGATGATGTTTTTGCTGTAGTTATTGTTTTTGCTTTTGTTTCTACTGTTTTTGTTGCTGCTGTTTTTGTTGCTGCTGTTTCGCTACTGCTGTTGCTGTTGATATTGTTTATCATTGTAAACACGTAGACCTGAAATGAGTTAAATCTTAATGAAATGTTAGTTAATTTCAAACAAGTGTAGAACAAGTAACTGATTATTTGCATTTGAATTCTGTTTTAGGAGGATGACTACGAAAGGACAATTGGTGTAGATTCACATTACATAAGAGGTACCGACTTTAAGATTGAAAAGGACGACCGTAATTTCCTGTTTGAAGTAAGTTTTTGTAAATACACTAATGGGGATATATCGTAGTACTATATTTTGGAAAAACAAAACTTTAAAAAATGTGTGATTTGAAGACTTGTACACTATTATGCCACAGCGAGTACAATAGTTTTCCTAATCCCCGGAAGTATATATCATCATCATAAGTATTTGACGAAAGTAAGTAGGCCTAGTCTAGGCCTGCCTATCTTTATGACTAAAATGTATTCAGTAATGCAAAGCCTTATTTTTTGGACTCTTGTCTTAACATTCGTTAGACGTCAACAGTGTCAGACCTAGGCAACCAAATTAAACGTAATAAATTAAGATTAAGATAATTAGTCTTGCTCTCTTTCGAGCAGAGGAATTCCCAATGTTGATATCCCTGACTGAGACTAATGATATACAGTATTTGAAAAGATAAAAATTGTGATGTCACAACTAACTGACCTCCCCCTTGTCACAAGTTGCCACCGTTCAGGCAACCCCC
>JAOTQE010145612.1:0-11486 GCA_025631205.1 Nesometra sesokonis | reverse complement strand
GATTATAGACAATTTTTCAGCCTTGCATCTAACGAAGAAAGGATCCATCATACACGTGGTCACAAATACAAAATCTTACATCCACGACATAACACTGTTTTTAGGGACAACTTTTTTGACACTAGAGTAATAAAACCATGGAACAAATTACCCAACCATGTAGTGTCATGCACGACAGTCTATAAATTCAAAGTCACCTATGATCAACACATAAAAAATATGAGAGGAGGCAGTCTCCACGAGTTGTAACTCATTTGCCTCCTTAACTCACTAAGGTAAGACTCACTAAGGTAAGACTCACATCAAAACTCCCGTTTTTGCTGGGGACTCCCACTTTTCACCAAGCTCCCAGCCAATTTTCTTTCTGTCAATTTCGCACATTTTCTCCCATTTTAAAAATAAAACTGAATACTTCTTATGCGTTTTAGCAATACATGAACAAACCTCAAAATTTATGTGTTGATTAAATTTTTGCTATGATTGCCCTATGTATAAATATAAATATAAATATATATAAAATATTATAATAAAATATTATACTATAGTATATTAAAAATGTGTGTAACACCAATTCTACTAGCAAAATTATCAATTGGCAAGAGATTGCCAACATTGGAAGGTCTTGACAGTCAAAGCGTACATAAGCATTATTATAGATGCATACATAATAGACTTACTGCAAGTCTCTAATTACTTTTTCCCTAGTAATAAAAAAAAGCATTTCAAGAGTGCCATCAATGCTTGTTTGTATGCGAGTATTGCTCTAAGTTTTTCACATTATTCTTGATTTTATTTGATTTATTCGGTGTTGTGAGTCATCAAATATAGCCGGTGAAAGTCCGAAGTGGACTTGTTTCCAGTGGAGTCCCGGTTTCTGGTGGTGATTGGGCAGTACATCCGAAGGCATTCCCTACTCTTTTTAATAATAATGTACTGCATTTTTTAATGTGAACATGATTAACATGAATTTAAATGTCAGGCTAACCCAAAAAATTACTATTCATATATGTTTAAGTTAATCATAAAAAGTATATTCAGCCCTATTCCGGAATTTTTACGATTATTTTCCCTTTGAATTTCATGAATTAAAAAATATATAAATAAATGCTAGATTTCATCCTTAATCTTTTACACATAAACAAAGTGGATATTTTTTTATTATCAAATAAAAATGGCTAATTTACACTATATAAAAACATCAGAAATGAGCAATTTTAGTTAAAATACACAAGAAAAGTATTTTTCTATATTTTTAGAACAATCGTTGATTTATCACAATTTATTTAAAATACCCCTCTTTCAGACAATTTGTATGTAAAAGAATAGGGATTCTATCTTGTAATTTGAACTATCCCCCCACTTAGCAATTTTTGTCTATTTCACCAATAATTAGGATAGGTAAAATGAATCGTAAAAAAATTCAGAAACAGGGCTGAATATACTTTTTATGATAAACTAAAACATATAAGATAATTTTTTGGGTGAACCAGCCCTTTAAAACCTCCAACCTCACTATTAAGAAAAAAAACTTCTCTACTGATACTACACTTTCATTACACCATCACCACTGTTACTATTCTTGTGTACTTACATCCTCTACAGTCAAGACCCATACTGATTGGGCATTCACATATGTACATATTAACCAAGTCTGTGCACTCATAACCATTGTAACATGGGTAGCTATCGCATTCATTGGCATCTGAAATACAAAAATATAATTTTAGGGTTAATAGCAGTGTTTGCAGGATTTTCAATTGATTTGGATTATTCAGTGTTGTGAAATCCAAAGTGGACTTAATTCCACTGGGTTCTTTCAGGTGGTCACTAGACAGTACACCAGGAGACAATCCCCTATATTTTTCCGAAAGTGTAATGTGTTGTTTAACGTGCACATTAGCCTGGTTTTACACAGAACTAACGGCTTAATGTCGAAAGATAGTGCACTATTAACTTGTATTTTGACCTGAGACTACTATAGAAAGAGACTGGAATTGCTGTGCATTCCTTGTTTCTGATATCAGCACTCAGGCTAGTTATTGTTATGTAAATGTAGTCAGAATAAGGAAGTAGCACAATTAACTGTAACATACTGCACATGCTCTGTTAAGATTTATTCCAAATCGAATTTTAAAATTAAAAAAAATCCCATAAGGTTTACACCAAATTATACCTTTACTATACACCTTAGCAATTTAAAATCAGTTTTTTTAATTGAATTGAATTTAACAGTTTAACTATTCAAAATTGTAAATCATTAGGTGTATTTTTATGGGGTGAGGTAAAAATGTGTGATTTATTATCGCCTTTGTGGCAGAGGTTTTTATACTTTATTAAAAGTTTAATAACTTATAAAAACTTCTGTTGCAAAAACTGATAATAAATAACATATTTTGTTACCTCATAAAAAATAAGCAAATGATTACACCTTTGAATAGTTTAACTGTTAGATAAAACTAATTTTAAAATGCTGAGGTGTATATCAAGATAGAATTTGGTGCAAAATTGATGAGGTTGTTTGTATTTTACCACATGACTTTGGAATAAATTGTAACAGAGCATGTGCAGTACCCTAAAAGTAGTTGTGTAACTTCTTACTGTGACCACAATTTCATAACAATGACCTAGCTGAGCAATGATATCACAGAATGTTAGAAACAAAGAGAAATACACAGGGTTTCCAATCTCTTTCTATAGTAGTCTCAGATTTTAACCCTCCAGCCGAAAACACAAAGAGAGTGGTGATGACCAGAGAGTCCACAATTCAGCATACAGTACAGTGACTGCACCCAGTTTAACCAACTGAGGTAAATGCTACTCTCCAAATCACTTATGCAGAGCTCCCAAGTTGGGAAACCAAAAATCCTGGAGATTTTGTGTGTCAGCGTTCTTAACTGTTTTGGGGTACTATATGGGCATCTACAAGTGAAATGATATGTACAACAATGGTTTATTACAAATGAAAAGGTGTTTACTATTGTATTTAGTACAATTATTGACAAATGAACCTTCAAAATACCATTTAGTGCCCTAATAAATAAAAAATACTAGTTTTTTATTACATTGCTAACTTATCAAAAATTCTGGAAATAATTATGAAAAATTCAAATTCCTGGAGAAAATTGAGTATTTCGTGGAGGTTAATCCTGGAGACTTGGGAGCACTGCTCATGTCCAGAAGCAAAAAGATAAAAGACAAAAAAAGATGAAAAAAAATGAAAAACAGATGATCTCTTGAACATGCACTTTTACTTGTTTATAAGTGTATTGCATAGATGACTGAAAATGTTTACCTGGTTTGAAGATACCCTAGTATAAATTTTTATTTTTGACAAACCAAAAATTTTAACTGACCTGGCTGACAGTTTCAACTTTCCTCGATGGAGATCTTCTTCAGAGCTGTCACTCCGAGGAAGACCTCTGTCAAGGGAGGTTGAAACTGTCAGTTCAGTTAAAATTTTTGGTTTTTCAAAATTGAAATTTATATATTGCATTTACTTACCTAACTCACAGAATGCACCAATGTATCCCGATACACATAGACATTTAAACTGCTGATCGGGAAACTGTGTATGTGGATTGAGACAAGTACCACCATTTTGGCATGGACTTGAATCACAAATGTACGTTTCTGTACCTGTAATTAATATAATATTAATAATAATATGTAGGCTTTTATATAGCGCTCTATACAATTAACTCTAAGGGCGCTCTCTACACAACGTCTTTTTTGCTGCATGATATATAAATTGGCGCTCGAACATCCTCGTACCAACTACTACACCACTCCTGGGTGGGGAGAAGCTACTGCAGATAAAGTGCCTTGTTCAAGGGTACAAACGAGTTTTGAGCCTCAAACATGTTTTGATACATATTTTCACTGTCATCAGCAAAAATAATACCTACTAGGACTGCATAAAAATATAATAGTTTTAATCAAAATTCTTTCATTCACTTCTCTGATTAAAACGATAGACTAATCTCAGTTTCAGTTGGCAGGGACGTACAAGATTTAAAGTCACTCCATTATAAAAGTGATTAGTATCTTCGTTGTGTGCCTCCATTTTGGGAATATTCAATTTTTTTTGGAGGGGAAATTTTTTTTTTTATCAACTGTAGGCTTAAAAATAAATAACTTGGTGGTGCCTAAGACAGAGACCAACAAAAAAACCTGGACAATCACTGTCAGCATTTTTTTTTCAAATCTCCCACCTTTATTGCATATACAACAAAATCAAATTGCAGAACTTGTAGTTAAAATACTTAAAAAATATATATTAGGTAGGTAAATAAACACTCATACCATTTTGGCAGTTGACTCCACTGAACTGATTGCGGCAGGCACATGAATATTGGTTCTCCAAATTTAAACAGGTTCCACCATTCATACAAGGTGTGCTGGCACATTCATTAATATCTAAACATATAAAGAAATATATAACACTATTATACAATATATCACATGTCTTTGAGGGAGATAACAATAAATATTGTACAAAGTGTGCTAAAACACTGAACGAGCCGAAGATGAATTCAATATTTTGCCACAGCAAGTATAATATTTTTGGTATCCCCTCAAAAGCATTCAATATTATAAACATTGAAAGCCTTTGAGGGAGATATCGAAAAATATTGTATAAACTGTGGCAAGTATTGTACAAGTCGAAGAAGAGTTCAATATTTTGTCACAGTGAATACAATATCTTCTGTATTCCTGAAAATGGGCATTAAATTTTATAATTATTAAATTATTTCACCTGCAAGTTTAGATTTGTCAAGGCTAGGGAAGCTGTGGCAAATATTGTATGATTCAAAAATGAGTTCAATATTTTGCCACAGTGGGTACAATATATCTTCTGTATTCCCAAAAATGGGCATTCAATTTTTTAATTATTCAGGGTTAGGGAAAGTGTGGGAAATATTGTATGATTTAAAGATGAGTTCAATATTTTGGCACAGTCAGTACAATATATTCTGTATTCCCGAAATAGGCATTCAATATTATAATTATTTATTTCACTTGCAAGTTCAGATTTGTTAGGCCTAGGCCTTAAATTAGCCTAGTCCTACATTCTTTAAATTTGAATCCATGTCCTTATTTCACAGATATTCACAAAGACATTAACAATTGTGTAAAACACATTCTTTACACTTTTAACTGGTCATTCTAGTTAAATGTGGCAAAATCTATTCATTTTTTTCAATTTAAAAAAAAAGTCAGTTTGTACAAATTAACATTCTAAGTATTTAAAATGTTCTCTATCTAATTTGCTCTTCCAAACTGTCTTGTCAAAATCTATAAAACTAGAATGTTAAATGCATGTGTTGTGTAATTAGTGGTAGAGTACTATAATTAATGGAAGACAGCCTTTACCCCTAAAATCGCAGTGAAGGTGTGGACCTAGTATAAAGCGGTCATTGTTGTTTAAAAACTATCAAGACCTTCAGTTTTTAACGGTAGGTTTTGATACATTATATTAAACAACTTTAATGACTTTGATAGCAATAGCAAGCATAGCAGAACACAATTTAGTCTACCAGTTTTATCTATTTGTGATGTTCAATGCTTTTAAAAATGTTATTGAGTGTAATTCGCACATGTAATGTAACTTTTTATTTGCTGGGTATCATGATTTTCTGAATATGTATGTTTTACTTATACAGGCAATAAAATTTCTTAAATCTTGAATGTACAATATAAATGGATTTCTTTTTATGCGTTTACTAACCATCATTGCATTGTTCTCCCGACCAGCCTGGTCTGCAAGTACAGCTAAACTCAGTCAATGAGTTTGACTCGCAGGTAGCTGCGTTTGCACATGGATTGCTGTCGCAAGCTGTTCTCGGCTCAATACCTGTAAAAGATATAAATCAGTAGGCATAGAAAGTTGTGGAAATGTTTCCAAACATTATCACAATGCAACAAGCAGATCTTGGCATTCAAGACAAGATATTCATTTATAAGAGTACCAATGAAGGCTAGTTCCTACCCTTCAACCTGTGAAGTCACAGTCTAAATTCCATTCAGGCCAATTTACTGTCCAACGATGTGGGGCCTGTACACAGATGAGCTGATTTGTCTGCCAGCATACACTGGCTAGTGAAAACTGCATCGGGCTAGTGAATTTCCATTTTTATTAGCCCAGTTGGCTAGTGAATACAAGTGTCAAGCAGTCACTTTTACACACTGTAGATTAAGTTGCCACAGACATGGGCTATTTGAACTGCTTGTGGGCTAGTGAAATGTAAAGTCAACTAGCCGAGTGGACTAGTCAAAAAAAAAAAAAAACGAGGCCTGCCCTCTATTAATTAAGAGGGTCAGGGGGACTTACGGTACAGCAGGCAAATGCTCCCGAAAGATTGCACAAATGCGAGTGTACATAATGCACTGTTTTTTCTGATCGGGTCACTGACTTCCTACAAATATCTGGTGATTTCCTTCGCCGCAAAAACAAGATCAAGTTTGACTCTGGGTCAAAGGTATAAAATTATCGTATTTAGTTCAATTATCGGAAAAATTTTTTCTGTTGGTATAGGTTCACCTGTTTCTGCAGTACTTTTAGCGGATAATTTTTTTTTTGTGGAAACATGGCCGAAGACAACTTACCAGAGTAGCATCTTTCATCATCTATTCCAGCTGGACAGATGCAATAGTACATCTCATGATCATTCGTACACTCTGCACCCATTGGACAGGGATTACTGTAACACAGGTTCACCTCTGAAAAAAATAATAAACAATTTGTTTTCAGGTAGGGAGAATAGACACATCAACCTGCCAATCAAACTTTAAGCAACAATCCTCATTTATCATTCAGACATTCATCAGACCCTAGACATATTACCATATTGCCATTAATGATTTAGGTTAGATGCATACTTGCCAATATTTGTGCTGTTGAAAGCGGTAGGCCACCTCGCCGCTATCTAGCAGACCAAGTCAGATGAACACCAGGCAATGATATCCTCGTCTTCTCGATTTTTGAGTTGGTGAGCAAAAAAAGTCATTTCATCTCGCTGAGAGAAATTGGCTGGAATTCACTACTTTTACTAGCAATTTGGTACATATTTTGAGGGTTCCTTGTAGTTTCAAAAGTACACCTGATGTACATTTTTATTTTCAGTAATATCTTTCAAAACTCCGTAGGATTTGCATGCAAAAGCGGTAGGTAGGAAAGTCAAAACAGCGGTAGCTTACCGCCTAAATCGGTAGGATTAACAAGTATGTTATATTGTGTGAAAGGGACCGATGTCAGCTTATGAAGTAGAAGTGAAATCAACAAAGGTCAAAGTTGGAACAGTTGGTAAGAACAGTGCCCTCTATTATTAAGACTACCTTTCATTTGGACACATTCACACAGAAAATTGTCATATTACAGAATTTGACATTCTATGTGAAGAGTTTACACCGGCAATAATGCTGGCATGGATATGGTAGCATTGTGGTATTTTCTGTGTGAAAGTGGTTTAAGATTAACTTACCTATTCTAGTTTCACACTGTGTTCCCGTAAAAAGCACAGGACAGCTACAGACGTACATGTTAATGCTGTTTATACAACTTCCCCCATTTAGACATGGGGCACTTGTGCATTCATCAATCAAATCTAATAAGAAAAATATGTGCATAATTAGGGAGAACATGATAGGTCCCTTTTCACTGTTATATTTCCTAGAGAAATATAAAATGTTAAATCCTCACAGTGCTGGTCATATGATGCCATTTCGACCAATCATATAGGCCTACTAATATTTGCATAGGCTATGTAATATATGTTTATAAAGGATATACTGTTAAGCTAAACGATCAAGTGGAAACTGAGTCAATTATCCCTTGTGATGAGACTTAATCAAACTTTCTAATTGCGATATACACCTAATGAGTGCCAATAAACATGGTAGTGGAAGCAGTTGGCGCAGAATGGCGATTCGGGCTTTCGACCATGAGGTTGGTGGTTCGAGGCTCACTCTGGTCGACTGTTTGTGTTCCTAGGCAAGACACTTTATCCACGTTGCCTCTCTCCACCCAGAAGTATAAGTGGGTATCTGGGAGGTACAAATGCCATATGCGCTGATTACGGCTGCAACATTATGGAATGGATTGTATTCCATAAGTGTTTGTCCCAATGACTGGGGGTAATAATTGTGAAGCGCTTATACGCCTTGGCAATAAGCGCTATATAAATGTCACATATTATCCCATATTATCTTTCAAATAAATTGTATTCAGTGTTCAAAGGAATAAATGAACATCAGACTAAAACAACATAAGTATTAACTACAGAATGACAGACAAAAGATGAAAATTTAAAGGATTTGGATTTAAAAACACAACTTGAACAGAGAAAAGGCATCTAAATTACTAAATAATCCTATGCTTGTACCATCTCATCATTCCTGGAACTACTGGTTGAGGGCGCTCCACAAAATTGTCAGCGGCCTTCAACAACATTTATTTATCATGAATATTTACAGGAATACATTAGATATGTAATATGCAAAGCAAGTGCCACTCCAATATACTTTTAATAATAACAGCTATCTATTAGGCATTGCAACAATATTTAAAGCACAAATTCCACACTGGATGCCAATATATTTTTATATATAAAATGAAATACTACATATTTTTAAAACCGGGATGTAAGGCCACTAAAAACTGACTGTGATTCCATGTTCAATGTTAGTGGGCTTATAAAACTGGCAGGGTCAGTATTCTACATAATGAAAAAAGTAGTCATTATACCTGGAGCATCCCTCTCGCTAAATGTTATTGAAAAACCGGATTCTGTTTTTGTACGATCACTCTGAAACCTCGCCCACACTATGTTATTCGTTGTCAAGAATGGTGGTGGTAGGACGTATCCAGAATAATGAATAACACGTGATCCCAGGTCGGAAAGGTCGTTGTTGTTTCCGATGTCTAGGTAGTCGTAGTGCAGCTCAGTCGCAAAATTTGTAACAGTTACCAAGATGTGTTTGCCAGGTCTGGCTGATATGAACCATAAGCAAAAATCGTTGTCATAATAATTGGCAGGGTAATTTGGAGATTGTACATTGATCATGCTGCCATCTGGAATTGTATAGTTTGCTCGGCAGGCACCTCCTGAAAATTAAATGAAACTTTTTATTATAAGTTTATAAAAATTTCTCAATATACAAAGCATTATTATTAATATGATTACAACATTTACAAAATGATTAAATTATAACAATATTTTGTAAAGCCGGGCACTCACTGCGTTGTGCGATGGTCGTATGACGCTCACACGACTAAACCGTCGCTCTGTATGTGTGTGGTTTCCAGACGCAATGACAGTCTTCTACTCATCATCCGATGGTTTCTTTTAGTGATTCAACATGGAAGTCACTAAAAATCTGTCTGCTGATGAGTAGAAGACGGTCTTCGTGTCTGGAAACTTCACACCGACAGTTTAGTCGTGCGACTGTCATACAACCGTCGCACGGCATAGTGAGTGCCCGGCTTAAGGTACACCTCACAGATACAAAAAATGTCAGCGAAAACAGTCAAAATATCTACAAAAATCTGCTAATACAAAAATGTAATGTAATGTAGTTTGATTTATATAGTGTCTTATACAGTAGAGTCTCAAGGTGCTGTGGACCAGATGTTGCACATTCATATGACTTTCTACGCCCCTAAGGGTCATGCCATGTCCTGCTGCCCGATACAGGCACTCATTCATCTGTCCACAGCAGAGGATGTATAGACCAATACACAGGGGTAACTCCCTTATTTGTCTCAAAAAATGTACTTGGTTCTTTATAGTGCACATGAGCCATATGTGTACACTGGGCCTACGATTTACAGTCCTTAACCGAGAAGACTTCTTCCACCACCAGAACCATGGTGCGAGTGAGCCTCGATCCCATGCTGTTGTTATTGATATGGCTCATGGTTCGCCTGCCTTAATTGCTTGACCATAATACTATTGCTTTATCAGTTTCTGATGCATCATTACCATAACACTCCATAAATCACTGATCCCATTGTTACATGTTGCTGTTGATATATGTGCTAAACCTACACATTATCAATACTAATTCCCCTTCCCACATTCATGATTTTTGCTACAATAGAGCATGATTTTTAAGTTCAAAATTTGCATGCTCTACCTTAGTGAATCACACTCAGAAACTTCAAGTTTGCATTTCGTTAAAGACACTACTTGGATGCTGTCAAGATAAATGATGACACTAATGCTGGTACAACAATATTTCTACGAGTTATTATGGCAGACTTACTATGATTTTAATAGATGTTGCTTATCTCCAAACCTACAGTTTATCTTTGCTTTCATATATCTCAAAAGTGCTAATTTATGAAAATATACTTTCCGTTGCGGAGCCATTGATCTCATTGTTACAAGTTGCTTCTCACACAAACCTACACTTTATCTTAATTTATGTATATCGCAGAAGGTATTGTTCCAAGTAATTAAACAATCACATGTGAATCGATTGATCCCATTGTTGCTTGTTACTTCTCGCACAAACCTACACTTTATATTTCAATTCAATTAACTTTACTTCGGAAGTACATATCCATATAACAAAATAAACATGATATAAACAAATAAACCTACCTACACTACAAAATGTGTACAATTGTACAATTTATACCATACACTTTCTTCATTCAAATAATGCAGGATAGTAAACCATCTACAAAACATAGATGAAGATTCCAAAACTGACATACTGTAACAATACCTGAGATAAGGCTGTTTCTTCAAAATGTAGATTCTTGACTTAAAGCCATGTACTGATTTCCTAATAAATTCATTAAACGATAGTAACCCACACAAAAGAAACATAGCGCTAACACTGCTTGATCTTGGTTTACCTAAAAGTAGTCTTAAAGCATTGTTGTAGCAAACTCTTAAAGAATTTATAGATTTTCTTTTGTAATTTGTCCACAAATTAACACAATAAAAATTTATACAATAACTTCTAAATAACATACATTTTACCAAATCTGTACAGTTATGAAAACATCTTTTTAGAGAATTGGCACGAATACATAAAGACCTATACTGACGGGCAATGTCAGAATCATCACTTAAGTCACTCATAAGAACATGACCAAGATAGAAATGATGATACATAAGTTAACTGTTCCCCACATAAAGATGTTACTGGATCTCCAAGAAGTTTCCTAGTACAAGGACAGAAACACATACATGTTGATTTTTTACAATTAAAAATAATATCACAAGTAACTTACGTATTTCGCAGAAAGTGCCACTCCATGGAATTATACATTCACATGTGAAGCCATTGGGCCGATCTTCACAAGATCCACCATTAAAACAAGGTGTACTTGCACATTCGTCAATATCTGTAAAAATAAATAAATGTCTGTAATACAGGCGTGGATCTAAAGTGGGTGGGGGCCCAACGGACCCATGAAAACATTTCCGTCAAAATATTTGGCATTCTGTTGTGGCCATGCAGACGGTACACCG
>JAOTQE010145601.1:0-11487 GCA_025631205.1 Nesometra sesokonis | reverse complement strand
AAATTCCTCCAGTGTGCATTGGGGTTAAACAATAATACGATGTTTAAAATTGAATTAGAATTAATAATATCAAACAATTTTATCATCACATTTGTTATGAATTAATAGAGAATAAATGTAATGATATCATTAATGTATTGCTATTTCATCATTGTTTAAATTTTATTTCATTTATTTGTAAGTTATACATAGTATTGTGATAATATTTTTTCATGGCACCTGCAAGTTTGTTTTGCCCTGTTCCACCATATAAAAACATCATAGTCTTTTTGCTTGCTGTTTGGTGCTTTTTTCTATTAAAAATGAGCATATCAGTGTTTGAATTGGTTGATGCATGGTTGATTTTTTGTGTATTATTTGATTGTTGTTCAATGATTTATAACATTGTAAGCTATGCATTTGATTGGTTGAAAGTTTTAATACATTTGCATTATTTTTCTGATTTTTACATTGTAAGTGAATTTTTTGAATATGTTTTTCATTCATTGCTTGATGATTTGTGGCATTGTGATCTAAACATTTGATTAGTTTAAAATAAAATTATCACTGTTGTTAAATTTTATTCAGAGCTTTCCGTAAGGTTAGCATTTTATTAAATCAAAGTTTTGAATAAAATTTACTTTTAACTTTCAAGCTTTTCACTGAATGAATGTTATTGATTAAATTTGTATTTGACATAGGGCATAATTTTAACAATTGTTGTTGTTTGGTGGTTATTGGATGAAAGTTTTGAATAAACAGGAATATATTTTTTGTCAATTTATTTTTTATTGTAAATTTATTTTAGGTACAATTCATTCATTTTGCATACAGAATTGGCATTTAGTTGTACAAAAACTAGGCCAGTAGCAGTCCCAGAATAAATGTAAGAGGGGTTTCCCACAGTCAAAATCCTATAGTTGGGGCGATCTGTGACCCCTGACAGGGCTCAGTGAGTAATATGTGCATACAAATTATTCTCTGCCAGCTCCAGAAATTTCAATATTGATATAGGCCTATGATGAAATGGACATTTAGTAGAACCATGCTGTACTACTTTCGGATTTTGTATGTTATTAAAAGAAAACTATGAATTTAAGGGTGTTGCCCGGGCAACTATGGCAACACACTGTGTTCGCCACTGTAGGCAGATTTTCATTCTCTTACACATTTGAACACTGAGATAGAACAAAGTCCTCAGCTCTCATAAAGTTTCAAATTAAAAATTATGATTACATTTACTAAAGGTCTCACCACGAAATGGTACATTTCTAATAGAGCATAATATAAGCTGTGATCCACACTTTAAATGACATTCATTGAATTATTAGATCCAAAGATATGGACATTTGAAGTTTTCATGTACCGGGAAACACGGTTTATAGAAAATAGCCCCCCATAAAGCAATTGAAAAATAAAACAAAAAAAAACAATAAATCTCATAAATTTCTACATAAAGAACATGTTGTTGGATGAAAATTGACCTAAAAAGTATTTTATAATGAAATATAAGTACCATAATACTCATAATTGATTAAAACTAAAATTTCTCAATAATTTGACCTCATACATATTTTGGTAATTATCTCAATTTGAGACTTGCTATTGTAACAGATTTTTTTTTTTATTTATTTTTATTTTATTTTTATTTCGTGTCACATCCAACAGCAAGTTAACTCGCCACTTACAGGATGAGACCTACGCCATGCTTTCTAATCCAAGTCTCATTATGAGGCTTAGGGAGTGGCGTTGTTATGTCGTGAGAACCAACCTAGCGTTCAGCCAGGTTTGAACCCAAGACCTCAGGATTGGAAGGCAAGCATGCTAACCACCAAGCTACAGCGCCACTCACCTCATTTTTGCAGTTTCTAAGAATATAAGTTCAATTTTGTTCTCAAATTCTTCTCATGAGAGAGAAAATATAATGTGTGCATGAGCTGTCCAAAATGGCTGCCCATGCATGAGAACTTATGAATGAAAGTTGACATGTATAAAAACGTTGTCTTGTTTCATAATTTACATTTTTAAGATATAAGCTACACGAACAGTATGTTATTCCTCATGACTGTCAGGGCATCATTATTATTATTCTACAATAGGAAGACATTTAAAAATGGTCAATTTTTTTCAAATTTTATTTTTATTAAAAATTACACAATTCATACATTCAACTTTCATGCTACCTTAACATTTTTCAGATATATGATCAAAAATTGTTTTTAAAATACAATTTAAAATGACCTTGCTTAGTCAATGTATACTGATAAACAATTTTCAAATGCAGTTTTCTCAAAGATAACTGCATGTTAAAGATAATACTGTAATGTGGAGTTTTATAATCCATAAAAAACTCAGTTTTCAATTTTCCGACTTATGTCTCATTTGGCTTGGCTCTGCCACTTATAGAAAACTGAGATACAGTACCGAGTGGCAAAAAGGTTTAGCGTTAGTCCCAAAATATTTAGTTCCCCTATGGAGAGAGAATTGTTTACATATACTGATTACAGTATATGGTCAAGGTCAGGGCTAATCAGTGTAGCATTAAATAGGCTACACAATAGTTATATAATTACATTTCTATAGTGCTAACTCAGTATATAATGGACCATATTTGTCCATTCAAAAATAGAAAGGCTAGCTTTAGTATAAAAACACATTTATGGATAACACATTTATGAGAAAATGATTTTTATTGACATAAAAATAATTCAGCCAATAGTTATAACAAAAAAAATCATTACATAACCCATTTCCTTATGTACTTAAGTAATCAAAATTGACCTAATCCTTTTTTCCACTCGGAACTATATCTCAGTTTGCTGATCATACCACAGTATATAAAATTTCAGTGCCTCATCTCTGTCAAGATAAAACCTGAGCACCCTCAATTTCTATTTGACACAAAAACTAGCAATAAGAAGAAAACACAGATTGGCATTTTATTTGAAGTTAATTGTAAATCATGCAAACGGGAAAAAATCTTTTAGTTTATCAATAAAATAATTTTTTTGAACACTTATCATTGTAATATGTTGATTTGTTTTCACCTAATTTACTATTTATTGCGATATTTGGAAATGTCTTACTGTGCTTGTTGTAATATACTTTATAACTTGCTTTTAATAATATTGTTTAGTTTGAATTGTTTTAACCCTTTCATGTCTGACACACTATCCTCCCACTGGTCTAAAGGTATTTACCCAATACTTAAAAGGTGGTAAAACACCCAAGTTTATGCATAAAATTCAAAAAATTATCCAGGAAGTGAAAGGAAATCAAATTTGCCTCCAAATTATATTAAGAAAAAAATTTGACCTTTGACATCATTTCAATGTCACGTGACAAATATGGCCACCAAGGGGTCACACAAAAATGGGCCTAGGCTGATTACTTATTGACCAAATTTAACATTTTTTTAAATTTTGTTTCCCAATGTTAGCTTGTCATATATAGACTGAAAAAGTCACCGTAACACTACCAGTTTTATCTAGGTGGGCCAAATAAAATCACTTCGTCCAGAAAACACCATCCGCCAGACAAAAATGACCCTCGAAACTGGGCAAAGCAATGTTGAACGAATAATGTAACGTCAATACAGATGTTTTAATTGAGGGCAGCATACCTCCAAAAAGATTTTTAAGGATTATTATTCATGGCGTCGGAGAGACGCCCTACGCAAAAACATAAGGGTTTTTATGGCGTCGGAGAGACGGCCTAAGACTTGAAAGGGTTAATTTATGCAAAAATTGTCATGCACATGTAATCAATTACTGTAGTGGGGTGATTAATAATCTCGAGATCCTTAGTTTGAACCTGGATGAAAGACTATAAACAGCACCAACCTTTAAGCTTCATATTTTATTAAAGAAAATCCTGACAGGATTCTCATTCTGTACCTGGCGAGAAAACTTGCTACTGGATGCGACACAACAAAAATAAATATTTTTCAAGGCATCTAGGTGTGCATAATTTTAAAATGTTCTCACCTCTCCAAATACTCTTCTAGGCCCTTCTATTTTGGTGCTTAATCATGGTTTTTTTTGTCATGCATGAATGGTCACGGTTTTACACTTTTTTAGTGGTCATATCATATTTCATGCATGAGTGATGAGGAGTTTTATATATCATGCATGGTTGATTGAGGTGTCTTATTTTATGCACGATTGATGAATGTTGTTTTGTTGCATGCTTGATTGCTCATAGTGTCACACTTGTCATGCTTCAACGATCAGAAGGTCACATTTCATGCATGATCGATCAAGGTATCATTGCTGGTTACAATTTGACATGTGCACTAATTAAAGAGTATTTTGACAGGGTTACTGAAAATGCAACGTCAAAACACAGTTGGAAGGATCATCACAAAGTTGGAACGAACTAGCAGTCGCCTCGTACTGAAACGTAGAATGTCAGAATCTAAAATTAAATTGAACTCACAAAACCAAGATTGTGAAAAATCTGAGAAAAATCAAATTAATTTGTTGAACAAAGCAAAGGAAGGTAACACTGCTGAAGATGGAAAACAAGCAAAGAATGACACAATATCAACTCAACAGGATGATGGCACTACTAAACCGTTGCCAGGAGATATTTGCAATGTTCCTATTAAGGAGGAAACAGTAGAAGCTGGTACTGAAAAGGTGGACGAATCCATGGTCAAAGGACAACAGCGATACAATGATAAGATGCAATATACATCCCTTAGTAGTATGTAGTAACTTCACTTTGTTTGGTGTTACATTATCATTCATTTTGATACTCAAAGTTACATTGTAATAATATTAATGGTATAAAGTATTGGTTGGAAATGATATTAATGGTATAAAGTATTGATTGATTAGTTCACATTCATAGTCCCATGGCGTTATATGTGGATATGCAAGGGTAACTACAGAAAACGTAATAATGGATGGTAAACAACCCATAAAAATGTGTTCAGTTAGTTTTATAATGGATTATAATCATTTGTCTATGGTTTTATTTAGGCACTTGTGGTGGGTTGGCTGTTGCTGAGTTATATGCTTTAGGGTTGCTGAAGCTCAGTTGGTTTAGCTGGTGGAAATCACTGTGCTGTGCACTGAACCGTGACTCACTCATGGTTCGATTCAACACCACGCCACTCTCCTTGTGTTTCGGCTGGATGGTTGAAATACAAGTTACTAGTGCACCGTCTTTCGGATGAGACGTTAAGCTGTTGGTCCCGTGTACATCATGGCTCATGTGATTGTCTATCGGTGTACTGCCCAATCACTACCAGAAGGAACCCACTGGAAATAAGTTCACTTCAGACTTTCGTGGGTTATCCTTGGTGTTCTACACCGATCAAATCAAATAAAAAAAGAACTGGCTAGCCAGCCTCTGCCCACCTTAATTACATCCTATATGATATTAGAATATGGTAGAACCACCTGTAAACAGCCACCCTCAGGTCCACAGTACTGGAAGACCAAATTACAAGTTAAAATATGATGAGGCAGCTTACAAGAGGTGATCACTTGTGAGTGGTGTAATACACTGATTAAATAGGGAGAGCAAACCAACCCAATAATGAGTGGTTTTTAATTGAAATGGCCATTGACAAGAACCCACGCAGTTCAGTTCAGTTTTTCTTACCTTCCTATCTATGACAACCGCATGATTCAAATTGGATTTGGTTCCACACAGTGATAGGGTTCTTATTCTTTTTAAAAAATATAATAAAAAACATAAACAACATTTGTGTCCTTCATTTTGTTTTTTTCTTGTGGCAGTATCATTACTACCAATACAGCCCTTCATCTGTTTGTATAAACATTCACATTACAATTTTACACATGCATAACTCCCAAGGCTCCAGGATTGTCCTGGAGTCTCCAGGAATTTAGGATTATCTCCTGGACTTTATTTTTTCCATGGAATTCTCCAGGTTTGTCAAAGTTTAACAATTACAGGATAAATTTGCCTAATTTTTTCACAATATTGGTTAAAAATAAGCAATTGTTGAACATTAATGATATAGTTTAACAGGGATAGAAGATTTTAGAAACTATTGTTTATAATAAGAAAGGTGTTGAGCTTTTAAATAAGGATACATATGATGTAAACACATTTTTGAAAGAGTAGACATTACAAACGGTGGTCGGACAACCATTGGAAAATCTCCAGGAATTTGTCTTTACAATTTGGAACCCCTGCACATGGCAAGTTTCTGAATTGGACCCTAGTTATCCTGTAAATGTGTAGATGCTGTGTAATTAACTCTCTTAAGAATGGTTGCAAACTATTTTTATACATAGTTTATTTTTATGTTACTGCCTTTTTACAATACATGTGGTTGACTTTGAGAATTTCTTATTTCTTGCCTTAAGAGGAAACTAGCGTATGGAGAACGAAACATAACAGATAACAGATATTTTGTTGCACATTCAATAACTTTAAATCATTGTGATATCTTCCATGGCAAAGCCAATTTCTGAATGTAGCTCTTTAGATAATTAACGTTTCTGAATTTGCATAGATTGTCTAGTCTAGTTCCTCTATTGCTCCATACTGTGAGTGCTATAATACAATCCAAAGCAAATACACAGGAACTTTACAGTAGGCAGTAGGTAACCACAGCAATTTGTTTGTAAATTCTAACATTCAGAGTAGCTTAGAACACTTGATTTAGCCTTTACTACACACTTGTTCACAGGATCCATTTGATCTTGCACTGCATGGCATTGTATTACTGCATAATACCTAATTTCATCACATCACCGATCCTATAGATCTGTGATCACATTGACACAAACAAGCAAGAGAAGTGCCTTGTATTTAAAATAATATCTCAATTAGATATTCAGAAAATATTTTGTTTATTGATGTGTTCATTGAAGATACAATAGAACCATGAATCACATAAATTAAAAATGAATCACAAACAGAAAATTGACTACCACATTTGCATTTTTGCAAGAAAGAGCATGACATGGTGCTGTTTCTTTTAAATGATATTTAATAGTTGTATTTTATCAACTAATATATTAAGTATACTATTCTAATTTTTGATTTGATTGTTAAGGCATGGGTGGTAGCGGACTTCAAACAATCTCACTTGGTCAGGGACAAGGTCCAATTGCTGCTAAGATGATAGACAAGGTTTGTAGCATATGTTATTTTTTAAATGCAAGTTGTATGGCTGAGCGGTTAAAGCAGGGGAACTGTGAACCATGTATAAATAACAGCACGGGTTCGCAGCCTGCTCGTACCATGGTTTTGGTGGTGGAACAAGTCTTTTCGGACTATAAACTGTAGGCCCTGTGTACACAAACAGCTCATGTGCACTATAATGATCCCAGTACATCTTTCGAGACAAGTAGGGGGTTACCCCAATATACTGGTACATACACGACGCCTACCGTGGGCAGAAGGATGTGTGCTAATATAGTAGCTGCAAAGGACATGACGTGACCTTTAGGGGAGTAGCAAGTTATTGACTGTGCAACATCTAGTCCACTCTGCTTCTTTGATGATTTGATTTGAATTTCGAATTGGCGCAATATAAATGTCTAATTATTATTATTATTTTTATTAAAAATTAAGGGTATGTTGAGACTCAACTATTAAGCGGAGCATTTATTTATGTCTGAACTAGCCAGCAATTAGCGTAACTCACTAATCTGGAGCGTAACTTGTGCTTCCTGCAAAATCCAGATTAGTGTAAGCCATGGAGCTATGCTTCATACACTTGAATGAATTTTTCCTTGTGTCACACAATGACCAATAGAAAACCTCACTGGCAGCATTTTTTTGTACATTTTCTGATCATATCTGAAAATTGTTAATGTAGCATGAAACTTGAATGTTTCTGTAATAAAATCAAATTTGAACAAAATGAAAATTGTTTTATTTTTACCTAATGTGGAAAACTAGCTTTAAAACTTATGCCTCCTTCGGGCTTGGCTCTGCCACATATTAAAAGTACTTTTTCCAAGGCTATGAAAATAAAACAAATGATATATAAATTCAAGCTATTTACTCATAACCAACAGTATTCATATCTCAATTTTTTTAATTCAATATTGTAGAGTACTCAATGCTAGAACTGGGCTCAGCGGAAATAACCAGCCCACCAAAATGTTCATTGCGTCTAGTGTTTACCTGGTTTTCACTGGGTTGGCTAAAACTGTTGAGATAAATCATTTTCAAAATTTATCTTGAGCGTATCTTCAACACAAACTATTGTTACCTCTGCCAAAGAATGAGGTTATGTTTTCAGTTGTGTTGCTGTGTGGGGTGTGTGTGTGGGTGTGTTTGACTGTTTGACAGATTCTGATAAAAAAAACCGTATGTACAGAAACTATAAACGAATAAAGCTGGAATCCAACCGGAAACTTTGAACTTCAAGGTAATCATGCTTACCACAAATCTGCATTGCCAATTTCTCCTTTCACAGGATAACCACACTTATAACTTATACTAATATTCTTATAAAAGTGAGGATTTTGGTCAATCGTCAAATTCTTCTAGTAAATTGTTGTTATTTTAATTAAATGATATTCAAAGAGAAATTTACCTTCAGCCAATTTTCTTGCTCTACAGGCGGTTGATGCAGGAACTTGGGTTGTGCTGCAGAATTGTCACCTAGCAACCTCTTGGTTACCAACTCTGGAGAAAATATGTGAAGAAGTTATCACAGATCCTGAATGCAACAAACCATCTTTCCGCTTGTGGTTGACAAGTTATCCATCACCATCATTCCCAGTGTCTATCCTACAAAATGGGATTAAAATGACCAATGAACCACCAAAGGGATTAAGGGCAAATCTTTTGAGATCTTACCTTAATGATCCGATATCTGATCCTGAATTTTTTGATGGGTGCAATAAGAAGCAGGTTTGTATTAATTTTTAGATAGTTGAGTACCATGATAATAAAGTGGTAAACTTACAACTACATACGTGGTGTACAGCAAACGTTATATATTTATTACCATGATTTTGTTCATTAAGGCTTAATTTTTTTTTTAAATCCAGTAATCTTAAATAGAGAGATTTAATTTTAAAAGAGAGAATCCAAGACTAGTGCTAGTACCATTGTGTATTTCTTTGGCCAAGGCCATTTTATCCATGTATACAACTGATACAGCAAAATGTTATGCGAATGTAAATTTTGTGCTTCAGGAGTAAACCCAAAAACAGTTTAATAGACTTGAAAATCTTGATGAGATTTATGTAAAGGACATCTTAACACAGTTAATCAAATTTGTCAGGACCCAATCATCCTTTAAATAAATACTATATGCCTAAGTCAAACTAACTAACTGCTTTAAACCAATATACTAAATGTTCAGACATCTTGCACATGGGACCAATTGCAGAGGTCCCAAGTCTCCTGAAAACGGTGGGAGTCTCCCGATTTTCTGGGTCATCTTCCGCCCTTCCGAAAAAATGCATTTTTCTCCCGAAAAAAGAAAGTCTCCCGCCAGGCACTCCTACTTTTCATAACTTTTGTTTCAACAATTCACCATTTCTACATCTATCATTTCTCTAGCTGTGGAAAAAGCTACTATGCGGACTTTGCTTCTTCCATGGTGTTGTCCAGGAGAGACGCAAGTTTGGTCCTCTAGGATGGAATACACCATATGAGTTTAACGAATCCGATTTAAGGATTAGTGTCAGACAATTACAGGTTAGACAAGTTGTACTATTATTTTCAATTCTGATCAAATCTATGTATATATAATATTGTACAAAACACAGAGTGTCCTACCTTAATGGGAATCAAACTCATGACCTTCATTTTGTAAGAATGGTCTTGTTAAAATTGTCTTAACCGACTCAGCCACACAACTGATAGGACATGATATTATTCGTATTGTAAACTACTTGATAAAACATGTTTTTTTTGGGTTTTTTTTTTTTGTTTTGTGGGTCTAGGGCGATGAACGTTTGTTGGAAATGAAGTACAAAATTTCATGCATGTCATTTAAAACTTAGCTGGACACATTTCTTCTGCCTGTCTCAGTTTTGGCTCCTAATTCATTACATTTTTTGTGCATCTATTTTCATTTGTAAATTTCCATTAATTAAACCCAAAATATAACTTTCGGGTCAATTTTAGTGGGTGGGGGAGGGTTAAGCCTGTTAAGCTCCCCCCCCCCTTAAATCCGCGCCTGATTATCTTCTTTACTATATGGCTGAACTATCTTCATTTTCTCTACATTTTTTGTGAAACAATAAACTGGCAGTAATATTATTTTTCGTAGATGTTCCTAAATGATTATGATGAAGTGCCCCTTGAGGCCCTTGTCTACCTCACTGGTGAGTGCAACTATGGTGGCCGTGTCACTGATGACCAGGACAGACGGTTGATCATGAGCTTGCTCACAAACTTCTACAACAAAGACATCATCTCCAAGGAGCTGTACAAGTTCTCTGAGAGTGGAGATTACTACTGTCCACAGGATGGTGTGTATTCCAGTTACTTGGTTTACATCAGGAGTTTACCATTAAGCCCACATCCAGAGGTTGGTTGGTTTAGTATTCTGTCTGTTTTTTACTATTGTATGTTCTAGTTAACCTATAGAAGCCGTCTTTGGTGGCAGTATACAGGTGAAATTCGCAACTGGATCAGCCTGTCATTGGCTGAAGCGGCACACAAAGCAAATGACAGAAGGTCGTTGAGTGGTGTTGTGAAGATGAAGATGGCTGCCACAGAGATGGAGATGGCTAACCTTTGACCACGCAGGCCAGAAGAAGACATACCTGCCAAAATTTACAATATCAATATCAAAAGGAATATTAACAAAACTACATAATGTTAAGCCAGCAGCACAAAGTTGGGAGTGGATTAAAAAAAGGGATCTCCCTCATCTTTTTAAAAAATAAATAAAATATTTGGCAAATGGTCATATATGGCATCGAAATAGGAAGTTATCATATATTTTAAGTAATTGTAAAAGCAAAGATAAGTGATGGTGCTCATAATGTAGATTCTATTCTAGATTTTCAATAACATTTTATTATTTGTAAAAGCAGTAAGAAAATCTTGATCGGCAAGTAGGCGGTAGGAACGTGAAAAAAAGTGGTAGCCTACCATATTCTTACGGAGCTTTCATTTTGTGCAACGGATCATTCTATGATGGAGAAAATGATAATGGACTTAACTGTGCATGCCCAAATCTCCCTGTATGTTGGGCGTGAAAAATCTATGACAGTTTTCGTGATGTTTCACTGTCCCCCGGAAACGATGACGGATCTATGCGTGTCCTGAACTGGCGTGAACTAGATTAGACTGTTCAAAACTAAGTGAAATTCAAGTTTTTTGACAAGAGTGAATGGGGTCTAATTTTACAAGACGCTCAAGAGTGTGTTGAGTGTAGTTAGTTGAGGCTAGACTTCTATGCCTATATCCAACCTATTCGAGATATAATTAGTAAATTCAATTTGTTGTATCATATTTATGCAGATGACACCCAAATTTACATTTCATTCAAACCGTATGTAACTCAACTTAATATATTTTTAAAATCACTCGAAAATTGCA
>JAOTQE010145579.1:0-11487 GCA_025631205.1 Nesometra sesokonis | reverse complement strand
TGTTTATTAGGATGAAACAAATAGTAGACTGTAATATTGTATAAGTTAGAAATTGTTTTGTTATCAAACCTTGTATACAGACTGTACTATGTTTTGCAGGTATATAAATGATAAAATACAAAAAAAAAAACTCACTCAGGACCAAGCTCTCTTGCAATCATTTAAATGCTACGTAACTTCAAACCAAATCACCAGCCCACACATTCTAGTGACACCACAATCTTGCGAAAAGTCAACTAACAATCTGGCTTTGCAACTGATGGTTCGTCCGTTTTCTCTACAGCCAAAATTTGTATCAGTATTTAGAGTTCATCTTATAGCTATAATACTCGATGTTTTATTACAGATTCAGTGTTCTCTTTTTCTTTCAGTCCTCTATTCTCTTCTACAAGTCTTTTGAAGCTTGATCTTCAATGGACAATTTTAATGCTACAGTTTCAGTTTTCTGAGTTTTCTTTTACAATTTACCAATTCTTATACATCTACAGCTTCCGATTTCTCTTCTATTTTTTCTTCAGTTTTTCCGATTTAATTTGCAGTCTTTCATATAGCCTGGCAACTTGCCTTTGAAGGTACCTACTTTAGATATTTCTTTTATTTGTATTGCATGCAAAAACAATACTCTTTTCCATCTCCATCTAATTACATTAAGGTTTTTTTTATCCTAAATTGAAAATATTCATTCTGATTTCATACAGTAGCACTGTATTCATAATTTATGATACAAAGTGCCTTTCTAAATTTTCATCACTTGAATCTCTGAATTATAATGATTTCATAAAATGAAAACCTTATTATGAAACTCCACTTGTCCTTAAACCCTATAATTACCTGCCTGAACAACTTCCATCATATTCATTCATTCATTGTATCCCAATGTTTTACCAGTTTTTAATAAGGTACAAAATAATGCCCCCAGTTACTGTTCTATTTCCAATCTTTTTTTTTACTTTAAAGCTACTTGAAAAATGTCTCTATTAAGTTATTACCTTATTTCTGTCAGTTGTACCAATCTATAGCTATAAGCTGTTCATGGCATTGAAGCAACATTTATGTATATCATGCATGATTTATCTTGTTTCATTGATACCAGTTTTTCTATTGCTCTTGTCTTCTGTAACCTTTCTACAATATATAGCTGATCACAGATTTCTTATCCACCATTTACGTTACACTTTTGGTTTCTCTGGATGACTTTCTTGTTACTTATTTTGATCTCCCAACAAATCTGCATCCTCGGAATACAACCAAATCTCAATCAATCTATTACGGTGGTGCTACAAGGTTCTGTGTTTTTTAAGCCCAAAAATGTTGGGTTCCTGCAGGTCACATTGGATGGAACCTCTCTTTATTTTGGGTTGAGATATTTGTGTTAGTTGAATTTAAGGTTTCCCCTATTAGCCTTTTTCATAGAGCCAAACTCGATGCTAAGACATTTTAAAAAAGTTAAATGATTTGCCAAGATAACATTTTTTAAACTCATTTGAAGTTGGCAGCCATCTTATAGTGTTGTGTCCATTATTCGTTATTACTTTTTTGATTTTTTAAAGTGATTTATGACTGTTGTCATTTCATCTGTACTCTTTGATGATGAGCTGATTCAAAGACAATTGATAATAGTCAAAATCAGTAGAGGAATCCATAAGTACCTCTTTGTATTTATGAGATCTTCTGCATCTATATCAATCTAACAAGTTTTAAAAATCTGCGTCTTTCCATCCTTGTTAATATTTTTTACAACTATAATGTTCTACTTGCCTCATATAGTACAGAGTCATGACATTAATCACTTTTCATTCTTTTGTTATTAACATTTAGTGAAGATATATTTCTGAAATCTTGCCATAATCTTTCCACTTCATTTCTGAGTGGCTACATATTTACAATTGTCCTGTAAAGTTTTGTCTGCAGGCATGGTATGGTATGTATCAGTTTGCTACACTTAAATGAAAGGTATATTTACAGTTCCGATAATCACTAATTTAGTGTGATTCAGATGGAACTACAAACTTTATTCCAAAAAACATCAACAGCAACAGCCAAATAACTAATATTCTAAATTGATAATATAAAAAAATCAGTAAAGAAATTATAATTTTGTGGCACTAAAACAAATGTATGTTTTTGGGCATATAAGCACTAAAAGCTTTTTATAGTGCTTTTAAAATTAGCTATTTCAAATTTTTCGAATTTATATATATTTTTATATCGCAAAATGGATGGTTTATTATGACACCATATATTCACTATGTTCATATAAATGGTATCTATTTTCCGTAGTGTTTATTCAAGACTAGCCCTAAGCACAGAAATCATGTTTATTCAACAGTGGTATTTACGCAAGAATTGTCAGTTCACAGAGTCACTGATGGAGTGTCACCACGCTGTCAAAATTGATAGAACAATTTTTCTACAAGGGTAAAAAAGTTACATCCCTGTAAGTATGATGACAATCAGAATGTCTATTGAAATACAAATGCATCAGCTAAAGTAAAGTGATACCTTACAAATACAACTGGGTAAAGAAATTACGTACTCTGGTTTGATATACCCCTGCAGGAAGCAGACTTGAAGCTGATCTGTGAAGCCTGTTAGACAGCATTGAATATACTTGGAATATAAGATAATGTATTAGTGATACCTGATAATGTTCTTTTTAGAGCATTTAAGCAATAATACAACAACAATAGCACAACAAACATACTTGGAGACATTTTATATGTGATGCTTGATTATTTTAAGATATTTATAGCATTGGGACGACCGTGACACAAGAAACTTTTCTGCTGAAAGACAGTATGTGCCTAGTTATGTTCTAGTTATGTTCTGACAGTGTTTAAAGCATTTTGATATCAATGGCAGAAAAAAAAATGCAGGATAACATGGTAACATATGTGATACCTTGATACCTAGTTTCTATAGGAGAATATCATGGTACTGTTTGTGGTTAGAGAATTTTGACAAAAATGGCATAAGACATTTGCAAGATAACATTGTAAAGTTTGGTTTTGACAAGAATGGCATAAACACATTTACATGCTGAAGTCATAATATATTTGTGATAATTTGTTCTGACAATTGTTAGAGCATTTTGGCAGCAGTAGAATGAGGAACTTAAAAGCTGAAGTAATTGTTTAATTGTGATAGCATATATGTTCTGACAATGTTTACAGCATTCTTACATCAATGGTCACAAGTTACTTGAAAACTATCAGTTGCGTTGACATGATATGTTCTTCCAATGGAAGAATTTTGTCATCAATAGTGGATGCTTAAGTATAGTATGTTGGTGATGCCCAGTTATTATCTACATGATTAAATCAGCCATCATACAAGAAACTTCAAAGCTGAGGTAACAGTTTTATGTGTGAAGACTGATGTCCTGATACTGCAAACATGAAACTTAAAAGCTGAAGTAGCAGTTTGTGTGAAAATTGATGATTTTGAAATTAGCGAACATGAAACTTTAAAGCTCAATTAACAGTTTTATGAAGAAAGATGTTCTGATAATGGTTAGAGAATTTTGTAAGTAGCAGAACACGAAACTTGAGAGTTGCCAAGATAATGTATGACACTTGATTATGTTCTGTCAATATTGATATTAAAAACAACGGTATTTTGATAGTAGTGGCACATTATTTTTCTATCCTTATCTAAAAAAAAACATACAAGATATGATTGAGTGTAACTTTATTACCTGGTGGTAGCATGTTATAAAATCCTGTCACCTCCATGATGGAGGAAAGCCCATAAACTAAATAAAACAGCCATTCATTCAGTAATTCTGTGAAATGATAATTCTCTTTGTACTCACAAGATTTATTTTTCAATTCATATGCATAGTAAATTGATTGATTTTAAATTTTGATTTAATAATTTTCTTTCTGATTTTTCTTTCTGATTTTTTTTTTCTTTTGTTAGTTTCAAATGTGTGTTGGTTAACTTTTTATTAAAATAATTTGTTGTTTGCTGTTGTAATCATGAGGCAATTTATTCATTTCATTCATTCATTCATCCATCTTTTATTTCAGAATTACACATCCATAGCAAACAAAAGAATGACAAATATTAATAAACTTACGTTAATCAAACAACTAATCTAATTATTCTAATGTTTCTTACTATTTCAGTGGTAGCACTATTATACGAGTCTGTTTGATTTTTCTGCTGTACATTTAATTTGTAATACAACTTTACAAATGTCCAAGTCAATTAGTCCAGGAATGCCTCTTATTTTCCGTTCATTCTTGTAAGCCCACACTGCAGTGAGAGATCTTTCTCTAGCCATCTGTGTATGGGATTGTCCAGGGATGCCTCTTAGAGACTTGTAGACCTCACAGTTGACAATGATGTGGTTGATGGTTTGGTGGAACACCACAATCACTTTATCCCTTAACTGTTGACACAACCTTTCTGTTAATGCCATGATTGACTATCAGTTTTAACTGGTAATATGACCTCACTGTTAATGGCATCTCTTTTAACGCCATGGTGGGCTCTGTCTTCTTTTACTCTTCATACAACCTTACTGTTAATGCAAAGATGGACTCTGATTTTACTGTTGTTACAAACTTGTTGTCAATGCCATGATGTAGATACAACCTCACTGTCAATGCCATGACAGACTTTTTCTTTTGAGTGTTAATACAACTGTACCGTTAATGTCGTAATAGATGCTTATCTCTTAACTGGAATGCAACCTTATTGTTAATGTCATGATGAATTCTTTATCCATATTTATCTGTTGATCTAAACTTACTGTTCCATAATGAACTTGTATCTTTTAACTGTTGATACAACTTTACTGTTAATTCCATAATGGGCTTAATTCTCTTAACTGGTAATACAACCTTATTGTTAATGCCATGATGGACCCTTTATCTCTATTTAACTGTTGATCCAACCTTACTGTTCCATAATGGACTCATATCTTTTAACTGTTGATCCAACCTTACTGTTAATTCCATAATGGACTTGTATCTCTTAACTGGTAATACAACCTTATTGTTAATGCCATGATGAACTCTATCTCTTTTTAACTGTTGATCCAACCTTACTGTTCCATAATGGACTCGTATCTTTTAACTGTTGAACCAACCTTGCTGTTAATTCCATAATGGACTTGTGTCTCTTAACTGTTTATACAACCATATTGTTAATGTCATGATGAACTCTTTGTCCCCTTTTAACTGTTGATCCAACCTTAATGTTCCATAATGGACTGGCATCTTTTAACTGTTGATCCAAGCTTACTGTTAATTCCATAATGGACAATATGATACAATATAATGTATGAAACAATATCATTCAACATGTTCACTGACTGAGTGCGATTGTTCAATAAAATTTTACTCTACTTTACTGTTGTAATTTGTCAATAATATATTGAGTTAAAAACTGTTAATAGACTGTTAATATTTACTTTTTATTTGTCTGCAATAATTGTTGTATGTATTTTGTGTTTTTATTTTCAGACAATACTGTAACTTTTCAATGACCCACGAAATATTATCAGCAAGTAATGACAAGTGTGCATGAGTGATGCAAAAGCAAGCCTATATTAATTATTATGCTACCTAATTTCCAAGAAATGTGAAGAAAACAATGTTTTACTTGGCTTAATTGCTCTTCAGAGTAATATTAAAAAAAACATTAAAATGAAAAAAATTCGTTTTCTTAAAAATAAAATAAACACTTCAGTAATAATATCAGACAAATTAAGACTCTGATGGATAAATAATAGGCCAAAAAGGGAAATCCCCAACTGCATTACTGTTACTACACGTGGTTCGACCACGGACTACCCATCGCCGCATACATTGCCTATTCCCTGTGTATGTAAACAACTAATACGCCATAACCAGGCTTGGTGCGCATGTTGTACAATGCAAAGATGACATAGGCCCACTATTCGATGGTGGTTGCTGGAATGTTTTTTTATGTTGTAGAAAAGCGCAATGTTTTGTTTAAATGTTTTTAAAATTATTCTGAAGAGCAAGTACATCATGTTTTGTTGCCAGTCGTTGTAACCTTGTTGTGTTCTCCGAATATACGAATATACATTGGATTTTATGGAATGGCTTTTATTTTGGAATTTTTCAAAATTAAAAAAAAAAAAACAAAACAAAAAAAAAACAAAAAAAGGACGGAGCAAGTTAGGGGCGGGCTCTAAAGTGATAGACCTAATAATAATTTCATAAAATCTTACCTTTGATGACATATGTTGTTTAGCAGTATGTTTGGTGACGAATGTTAATCCTTCTGCGTAGTTACAGTAAATATATCTTTGAAGGCTTGGCCACGTATTCGACCATCAGCTCTAATCTTTTCTTTATATTTCCAACAAATTTTGCACCAAATCTTTATGACCATTTCCTTTCTATATATATTGCTGGTTTCATATCCAAATGTCGGAAAATTTCATGCTTTAAAAGAAGCTAACTGGATAGGTTTACCCTTTCCAGAAGCCATGTTGCAAATGAGGAATGGTCAAGGAGGTGATAGAGATGATGATGTTTCATCTTACTTGAAGATCTTTTAGAGAAGTGTCAGACGCTGGATCATTGGGCCCTAGATATTAATTGTTATGCAAAGTACATTACATTGTCCTGTGTTTTCACTTACCAAGATTTTACACTTATGTTTTCCAACGTTATTTTCGGCTAATTGTTTATCCTTTTAACTTCTCAATTACAGCATTTAGCTATGAACATTCATCATTTGTATGCACTTACACCTCACACATTAAATTGTATTATACTATCACAGTCCTATTACAAACTACAATGAAATAAAATTAAAGATATAGTATTTCAACCAAAAAAAATTGGCAAAATAACCAATAAATTCTATGGATTTGCAATAAAAATTATCATGTACTCTCGATTTCTCAGCGGCGAGGTCTGAAAAAAATATTGTCATTTGAGCTTGCTGCTGACGGCCTTCTAATTGGCTAATTTTGAGGTGAGTTCAGCTACCAAGGTGTTGCTATGCAGTCTTGTTTCAAGTAAAGTATAATTGCGCATGCTCAGAACGTGTTTAGCGTCCCTCGATACACCCAGGTCGACGATACACATGGTAGCCTGTCAAGCGCGGCGCACGCATAGCTGTGTTTGTTGACTCAGCAGCGTCGGTCTAGACTTTAACAGTTTGTCTACATTTTGTAAGCCTAGCCTAGGGCTAATGTAAGCGTTATTTTTTCTGTAAATGTATTATTTTATTTTGATGACTGCTTCCATATAAAAAATGTACTGTGCAAAAAACAACTACACTAAACATGTGTTTTTAATTCCTCATGGCTGTAAAATTACCTGTCAAACGTTAGGCTAAGGAGTGCGATAAATTGCTCTCCTGAAAGAATGTTAAGGAGTGCGGAGGAGCGTGATCGCGCAGGCGCTCCTTTTTTTGATGGCCTGGATCACAATGGATTTTATGTACTTAATTATTATTATTATTATTATTATTATTATTATTAATTAATTATTCATACAATCTCACTGTTAATGCCACGGTATCTACCTAATTGGTGATTAAAACCATTTATGAATACCATGACAACCTCACTGTTAAAGTCATGATGATGATGAGCTCTAATTTAAAACTTCATTGTTAATAAGTAATGTATAAAGTTATCCAAAAATTGGAATTTAAAATAAATTTCAGAAAATACAGTGAAAAGAGCAGGACTTAACAAAAACAAAAAGTAATGCAGTGCTATCGCACCAATTTTAAAGAGAGTTATGCGTGGGAAAATCAAATTGTTGCTTTACAACTTACGTTAAATTATGGTCAGCTACAGCTTGAAGGACAATGAAATTCCAACTTTTGTATTGTAGTAATTGCCAACATATTCATTGGGTGCAACAATTGGGATGTGAGATCCATCAATGGCCCCGACATATTGTGGAAAACCATGTTTTTGCCTAAAACCATTAATAGTTTTTGTTAGCCTTGTAAATGTAAATTCATTCTCTTTCATAGCCTGTACAAATATAAACTGGCTATTCTGTTAGACAAACTATGAATTCAACTGCAATTAAGAAAGATAAGCCTGGGCCTACTATATCTACAAACAGAAACGGACAAACAATATAAATATTAACAAACATCCAATTGTAACGGCAATATTCTTTATATCTGTCTTTGTGAACTAGCATTTCAGTTGTTAATCTACGCTCAAGAAATGCTTTTATTTCATGTATTATAACATCATAAAATGTGGTTGCACAATTTTGGCTGGGTTCTACAATCTTTACACGAGCAACTTGACAATTTGTTTCAGTTATGAGGAATTTCCATTACATGTTCGTAAATCAAGTAAATAGAGTAAAAGTGGTGAGTGCTCTATTATTACCACCTATTGTGGCCTCAGTGACCAAAATGTTTAAAAGAGATTCTAAATCTCTCCTACAAATACATTCATATTACCTGCATGGTGATCAGCTACTGGTGCTTCATATTATTTTTTAAACTTGGTTAAATGTTGGTGTAACTGAGAGGTGAATGAACCTTGGATGAAACCTTAACTTGAATGATATTCCTCAATAGACTATTCGTAATCAACCACAATTATTTCTAATCTGGTCTTCTGTCTTCTGTCCATTTTTAATAAAATTTGGATGTTTTGAATGGTCCTGATGGCTCTTTCCAAGAAGGATCCAATATGTAGAATGTTTGATCATTCATTTCTATAAAGATGGAGGTTGCACAGCTTGGATATGAAAAATAATTGAAAGCAACAGAGAAAAATATATACCTGTAATATGGTATACATTTTTGTTTTTGTTTTTTTTTTATAATGTGTAGGTATATGGAGTTATATATTCTCAATCCTCAATATTACTATTATTGAGGAAGTTATCTTGTAATATTTTACAAAAGTATAGTGATTAAAATGCTTTATAATGAGTACAGTTAAGAAACCTATACATTGAAGAAGCCTGGGCAGAGGTATAATATTGTCATTTACTCATTCATAGGGAGCTTATTTGTAAACAAACCTCTACCTCATGGCTTTGGCTGGTATACCAGTTGTCTGGATATATACTTTTACTTTTGAGAAGTCAAAGTGTAGTGTGATATAAAGCAATCTTGATCAATGGATAATCCTGGATTAGGAGGACAGTTTTTACACACTGTTGAAACTTCTAAAGCTCTTTCAATGGCTATTTTTATTCTACATACTATTTTATCAGGTGGCTCTTCAAAAAGCTCAACAACCAGACATATCAGGTATAGAATTCTAAAAACTTTACTTTTTTATAATAAGAAAATGCTATTCTTAAAGACTTTGTTTTTTTGCAAGCATTGACGAAGTGTATTGAAATACAGTAGTATGAAACACAACGTTAATGATATTGTCAATAGAAAATAATAAAAAATTTGTAACTTAAAATGAAATGCTCTACTCGCATAACCATCATTGTCTGCATTGTCGGGTAATGGAAATTCTTGAATAATTGCCTTCGCCATGGCTAATTTTACATGTCTTTGGGCTAATAAAGCGAAAATTAAATGTGCATATCATTTAAAAGTTGACTAACATAAATTATTTGGATTTGTCTGTTGGTCAGTTCTGGCTGGTTTGGTCAGTCTCCATCAAAAATTATACTAGACACATCACATGAATTGTATTCTACTTGAAAAGATGAACAATGCTGTACATCTTACTTACTGCTTGTTGTGACATTCTGCCAGATGTGACACCAATATTTTGACCATTTTCTTTCTTGATTTATAAGACAGTAATCCTTGTTCCAATTCCTCAATGATGTTTCCCTCTTTTTTTCTTGAAAGAGGTCACATATTTCTAATAAAATAATTTGTGTCAAGTTAGGTCTATTTGAACGCCCAGAACTGAAAAAAATTTGGTTTTGGCCCACTAGTAATATATTAATTAGTGATATATTGGTTTAGCCAATATATCACTGTTATGTTATATATATTTAGCCCCTATATCATCATGACCACATAATTTATTTAAATTGGGATTATTTAGGTATTTTTGTGTATCGTATTCGGATAGTAGAGCTTATATATCATAGGGGATCGGAATATGTTGCTCGATTGGCTTACTCAGCCATCTGCTTACCAATATTAATAAAATATGAATTAAATGTTCTGGCCTTCTCTATAGGACATTTAAATATCTGTGTTTTTAATTTCGTTTGTGCCGGTAAAGTAGATATTCTGTTTCTCCCCAATATTGCGTTGATTGAGTCCAATGTTTTTTTCATATCACCTACGCTTTTCAACAAGTCGATCCGACAATAAGACGCGGAAAGCTACGCACAATATAAGTAACAAGAAGTTAATCCTTAACTTGTACATGTTTTTGAGCAGGAGAGTAATATTATTATTGAGGCGTAGGTTAGTTGCAGTACATGTAGTTGGTGCGTTACACCAAGTGGTGCGTAGCTGTCAACCCTACCGATTTTAGCGGCACTACCGCTTTTCGATCCTGCCAGCTATCGCTTGTGCATGCAAAGCCTATCGGTTTAAAACAAAATAATAAAATATTAATTGATGTTAGGTAAAGTTTAAAATAAACATAACATTAAAGTATGCCCTGAATTTCAACAAAACCAGGCTAGTATCCACATTCATAGAAATTACTTTGTAGGTTAAATCTATTGCACGTTCTTAATTGCGTTTATATTAGCAATTAATTTTTTTCCAGTTATCGATACGCATACGTATTGGAAGACACCTCTATAAAAACAATGGTTGAGATCTCAAAATGTGCTATGCAAATGCAAGCCTTTGTTTAAATATCTCGTGCCTTGGAATATATGCAGAATATACAATAAACTTTAACTGTAAGGCTCTATTTTGTCGTTTGATTCTTTTAGGTTAAAATCAAAAGTAGACAGACTAATATTATTATTTAAAGTGTAAAAAATACAGTTGTATTCATGAAGTTTCGATGAAACATCATTACATTTCCTCAAGTCAGTGTCCACGTCTAATAAAAAGTGAATTCTTGATAATTTCGTACATGCGTTTAAGCATCAAAGTAAACATTATTATTTGAAGTGTAAAATACAGTTACATTTGAAGTTATTAGGCCTAAGGTAGCTGCAGTAGTTGGTCATTGTTTCCTACTGTTTGTGTACTGCACGCCATCACTTTTATTTAGCCAAGAAAACCAGGCTAGTATTACTCCTATTCTACAACCGCCTATACAAGGCGATTAGATTGCCTCTACTGATCCAAGGCTACACAAGCAAGACCAGTGAGCGAATGAATTTGTCCTGATTTAGTGCTTGCTTTTATACTATTAACATCATCTGCTATGCAAATTTCAAACTTCTGCGACTACGTCAGAAGTAAAAGTCATCGAGTGTAGTATCCAAAAACACAAAATAATAGGTTGTATACAGTTTTAATAAGAAAGTAAGCATTTCAACGTGTATTTATAATGACATTTTAATTCAATTTTAATGTTAATGTATTAGCAGTTGATGATTAATTAATTGTTTCATATAT
>JAOTQE010145557.1:0-11489 GCA_025631205.1 Nesometra sesokonis | reverse complement strand
GAGGAGGGGAAGAAGCGGTTGAAGTTTGAGAACGGCATAACATTTCCCGTGCGGAGCACGGGTAACTCTGCTAGTTATTGAATAATTATCAGATTAAAATTGGATAATTATTGGATAATTTTATCACGTCAGAATAGATTATAGCACCCATTTCTACAGCACTTTATCAGGTAATTTTATCATGGTAATTTTTTGGATATTTTTTTCCTGCGGAAAAACGGCCTTAAAAAGAATTTTTTTTTGCCTTGAAAAAGGAGCTAGAATGGGAAGGTTTAAAATACTATCCATAATAGGACCCATCTACGATGAGTGCAGAATGGCATTTCCTGCATTGTATCCTGATGGATGGCGCCCTCTATGCCATTTTGGTTTATGGTATAGTATGGATTCTACTATTGGCTTTAGGAAATGAAATTCCAACCGATGGGACGAATGACATTTCCTCTAGAGATAACTTTTCCCGATTTTATTAAAGCACATAAAATGTGTACAATCGCAAGTGAAATGAATACATAAAAACAGTCAAACTGACTTTTTACGTGTGCCAAGTTTCATTTCAATCCTTTCAATAATTTAGGAGCCATTCCTGAATTGAAAAGTATGTAATGTTCAAAAAAAGTTTGATGAATAAAATGATGTCTATGCTTTAGGAAAGAACTTGAAGCAGTCAAATTTTAACTCATTACCTTAGGATTATAAGGCAAGTATTTTAACCACAAAGTTACAGTGTCATTGCACCCTATTCCATAGCAGCTTCTGTCATTTTCACTATCACAAAGTTGATGAATGAAACCTACATAAGCCCAAACTAGCCAGAACTAGCCTGATGATTATCATTGTTTTGTTAAACGATTTTCGCTGACTGACATTCAAAAAACTCAGTTGACCAGCCTGGATCTGCATCGTAAAAAGACCATTATCACGGTTTTATTGAGAGACAGACTACTTATTTTCATCCTGTTACTAATACTCGGCATGCAATGAAAAAGCTATAAAATATGAATACAAACAAAATGACTGGTTGCTGTAGTACTAATTCTATACTCTGCATAATAATATAAATATTGAAAAATATAGTAATTGCACAGTTTATAATATTATAACAACCAATGCATCATCAAGGTAAAAAGTATTTCCAGTCAAGGCAATTCAACAAAATGGACGCTCATCTTTGGGCATCAGAGGTTTCTTGTAACAACAAACATGGACATTCAGTGAGAATCAGTAGATTTACGCAGTTCGCTTAGGCAAGGATATAAGTTTAATATAAGAATGATTTAAAATCAAAGTGCTGTTAAGCGCACTATGGGTGCCATGACCATTCATGTGATAATAGTAATAGTAATAGTAATAATAATAATAATTTATTTGGTATTATTAACCTGGAGAGAGAATAGGCAATGAGCCCAAAGAGATTGTGCAATCTCTCCATTAAAACACACACACTAAATTACTCAACTGTACACAGTCAGTACAAAATATTAAATAAAAGAAAAAATTACAATTACTAAAAGAGATCCATGGTAACAAATTAACATTTTATCCGATTTTGCATGCAATATACTTTATTTTACGATCATTATATCAACTTTATGGATTTGAAGACAAAAAATATAGGCCCTTGAAACCTATAGGAGTCACTCAGAGATCCTTAGGGGACCCCTGCGCTAAAAAAAAATTGTTTAATTATCTTTAAAATTATTTACAAGTCTAGGCACCTGTTGTTAGAGAGATTCTTAATGTTCGAACCCAGATCCCCAGTATGGGAAGGCAAGCATAACTACAAATCTATTGCACCATTCCATTTCCATAAAATGCATCTCATACGCCTGCTGACTATGACATTGCATAACATACAGACCTGGGAATTCAAATAGTCATTCATCTCGAATCATTACCAATTTCTGCACATTTTCATATTTAAAATGCAAAGGTCTATCACAACATTATATTAAAAATCTGTCTGGATATGTTATAATTATGTGCTTGTAGACAATGCATTAGACTTGAGTTTTTAAATAAAGCTGTTTTATTTTATTCAGTACAGCTGTATTTAATAGAAGAACCTAAATAATTTTCTTAAATAATATAAAACTTTTGTTTTTATTTACGTGCAGTAAGTACATTAAGTTGAAAAATTGAAATGTTTTTAAATATAAAAGAATGAATAAGACCTACTTTCAAGGGAATCAGACACCTTCATTTTGTTTGAACAATGCCGTTCAACAATTCCTTAACATAAATATATATGATTCTTTCTAAACTGATCTGTGCAGAAAACTAGACTAGACTTCATCAGTGAAAAGTACAATTTGAAAGTTATCAGTACGATGTATTACATATTTTATGAGACACATTAAAAGCAAATTTGCAATTCATCACCCAAAGAACAATATGCTGCATTACAAATATCTTGTAGGCCTAATTTTATGCTAGACTATTTTTAAATCTTTGTTTTTACATTACTATAGCTTTGTTTTTAGTTCAATATTTGTTTTCAATTCTATAAGAAATTTCTATTTTTAATACCTTAGTTTTGAAAAGTGTTTCATTTGATATGCATTAATTAAAACAAAATTCTTTGTTTGTTTCCTCATTCATTTGTTTGTTCAAACTTAAAAAGGCTAATATGAGAATCATGGATATGTAAATACTGTATAAAATAACTTAAAATTAATTCTTCTTTCTCAAAACCACGGGGGAAAGTGAATGAAATGCTAAATCGGATCCTTTGAAAAGTCCCAAAATCTTTATAACTAATGACAGTAGATGAACTCCTAATAAAAAAAAAATGGCAGTCTGAATGGTACTAGTTTTAGAGAATTGAGTACATTTTGAGAATAATCTCTATTGGATGTATCAAAAAAATTTGCAATTCATAGATGAAAAAAAGGGTTCTGAATATATGATCATTAGTCCATCTTACTAGATGGGCAATGTACAGTAGACATTGCCGAGTTGAGTCTTATTTGTTGTATTCCAATTAAATCACTACTAAGACGCATTGCATTAGTTAAATTTTAAGATATTTTTGTATATTTTGACAATGCAGTTTGGAAGAGGAAAATAGCTAAAAACCATTTCAAATTAATTACAATGTTCATTCATACAGATTAAAATATTTCTAAGACTGAAAAAAATTAATAGATTTTAAAATAAAAAAAGTACTTAATAAATTGTTATGTCATATCGCAAAGTGGATTGAGCTTTCTTGATCTTTTGGACACCTGGTGTATATACATTAAAGAAGGGGGATGACAATTTTTTGGAAATGGAGTTTAGTTTGTGTGTACACGTTTTCATGCACGTCTGTTAAAAATTTGCAATGCTGAATGCTTTTAAATTTGTGGTAACAACACTCACAACAAGGACCTAAGAAAAATGAAGTTAAAATGGCACCAACAGACTAGAATTGCGTTATTTTGCATGAAACATATTGTAATATAACATAAAGTATAGATATAAAAACCATAGATTTATTATTTACGGCTAAATGGTGAAATTAACACTGTAGAATTTCAGTCCCATGTAGGCGCCTACTATTTTGATTTGGTCAGCCTTTGTCACAAACATGTAAGTTAAATAATAATAATAGTTGGTTTACAATTATTGTATTTTTAACATTTTTTGTCATACAAATTATTTACATATGTCACATATATTGTTAATGTCTTTATATTTGGATTCAATTTACTTTCATTTTTTATAAACTTGAAACTTCTATGAAAGATTGGGGGGAGGGGCAATTTTTACGTAGCAACAGCGTTAAAACGTAACACGATTTGATTGGTTGGATTCCGGAATAGTAGGCGCATATATATGAAACTGCAGTTTGGAGCTATGTATTCAAATCATCTAGCCATAAATAATACATCTATGGATTCCCCACATTTTTCACTCAAATGTAACATGTTAATTAAATATTTATTATACAATTCTGTTGCATTTCATCGAAAATTATTCAAGTTTAGTTTTTGATAATTAAATCCTCAATAATAATTGCACAGTTCGTATTTTTGCTACAATTCATACTGGAAAGTATAAATTATTCATGCAATAACATTGTTACTTTTTTTGTGCATCTAGTTCTGTCTGATCAATTTGCTAAAATCGTCATGACTTATGTTGCATGCACAGTATGATATCATTAAAGATAAATATATTCGTAGAAAATGCCTAGAGAAAGAATAGAACTATCAACAATGATTAATGTAGTTTTTGTTACTCTTTTATTGTTTTTGAAAATGTTCTTGTAAAAAACAGCTTACAAGTGTGGCAGCCTTTATAGAACGAATTAACAAAAAAAAACATGATTGCAATAAAAAAAAATTAAAATTAAATTAAAATTAAATTTGATTAAAAAACAGGGAAAAACAATATGGCATATAAGAGATGTAAGATAAGAAAATATGCATAAAGAATATAAATGGGGATTGGTTAGTTATAATGTGACAAGTGATGCTAATACGATAGAGATATTTGATTAAACATAATTTAATTTAATATATTTGAAGTATAATAGGCTTAAATAAAAATGAGTTGTAAATTGGTGTCATCTCCATCACTCGACACTTAATGAGTACTACACATGCTTTGTCTCATTATAAGGTTTAGGGTGTCGCTCTGTTTTCATGTAAATAAACTTGCCCAAGTTCGAACCCGTGATCTCGGGATGAAAAGCAAGCATGTTAATAATAAAGCTCTAATTCTATATTATAAAACATCTTTGCTATACTGTTAACATTTATTATTAATATAATATAATTTTTATTTTAAATTTTCTTCTTTTTTTAAGTATGGTTTAAAGAAAAAAGAACAATTTGTGATACCAGACGATCCTGGGCGATTAACAAGGAAGAAAAAAACTCCTGAAGAACTCGCAGCGGCCCAAAATGCCGACGACGAAGAAGAGGGTGTGTTACATGTTTTGCATAATAATGTTCTGTAATGATCATTTGGTGATACACAAGTAAAAAGCAGTTTGTATTCAATTTCATGTAACGAATGAATAGACAACAATTCATCTGGTTTAACTTTTTGCAGCGCACTTTAGTCTCAGAAATCTAATTAGAAACGGTAATTAACGCCGCAAAGCCGTCTGTAATTTGTTTGAGAAATGGGCCTCAAATTCCCGAGGCTCTGCACTCAAGAGAGATTTTCGTGTCGTCATTCATTAGCAGCCGGTTTGATTTACGTTTCTGTTGTCTGAATAGCTTTACTAAAATTCTGCATATGATTGTGTGATAAACATATAAAGTTGTAATTTTAGTATTTGTGTAACACCAAAGTCTCTGAAAACCCAATATCACATATAACCAGATCTAACCAGACCCAGAGGCGGATGCAGACTTTTGAAAAAAGGGGAAAGGAATTTTGGTCTTTAGATGTCTGGAAATGACCTCAGGGGTATGTTAAGGGATCAATGCTTGTCTTAATATTGCTGAATATTTTCGTTTTATAGACAGTGTTAATGATATTGATATGTCTTACTTTCCCAAAGTGAGGCCGGAGCCAATCCGCCCCCTCCCCCCCCCCCTCTTTAAATCTGTCCCTGCAGACCTTCAAAGTTAAAAAATTATGAATCAAAATAAACATCAGTAAACTTGATTGATCATAACTATAATTCTGTTTTTTTTTTAAATTAGTGTCATCATCAACAATATACTATATGATCATCATCGTCATCACTGTCACCTCATCACAATCATCATTGTTATAATCATCATTTTCATGACATAATGACATAGGTACATGAACATCATTCGTTGTTGATGACATTATCGTCGAAAGTACCCATTTTTTGTCATTAATTTTATCAAATTTAATTATTTTATTAAATTTAATGTTACCACTAATATACTGTATGATTATAATCAAGTTTTTTTAATGAATTTTGTATGTTACCACCAACGTACTAAATGCATTTGTTTTTACCTCTTGCAGGCATCATGGGTCAGATTCTGAGTTACGTTAACCCCATAGCATCTCGGTTCGGTTTTTCATTTGGAGGTGAAGAAGCAGAAGAGAAAAAGTAGGGTGAAAAATGGTTGTCAAGGGCAAGTCAAATGCTACTCACGAAAAAAAAAATCACCTGAAAATGTAATATCTGCTGACAAGTCTTTGGTTATTTGTTAGATTATGTTGAACCCACCCTCACCATACCTCACCTCAAGTATCATTTCATTTTTATCATCATGACCATTAGAGAGAAAATGATTTTTTATCAATATTTTCATAAATCTCCATCATCTACAGCTGACTGCACTAAAGTGATCGTTATAGTCATCATTGTATATTCATCAAAATTTAAATGTCAACAATGTCGTAATCATTATCGTCATCATCACCATTATTATTATTATTGTTGCCCTCATCACCACATCGTCACATCACATCATCATAATCATCATCATTATCACCGTCATTACCACCATCACCGTCATCACCACCACCATCACCATCCAAATTGAAGAAACATCTTTACTTAGTAGTTATTCTGTTATAACATCAATATTTTCATAATCATAGCAATTATAAAAATTATGATCTTAAATAAACACCACCCTCCTGAGTTTATCCCTGACAACCATCCCTGACAACCTGCCCAAATAAACCCATTTATGTTACCAACCCATTTTATAGGTTGGATTTATAATACAATATTTTTATTTTAATTTCAATTATTATCTTATTATCATAATCATTATGATTATTGTAGTAATATTTATGTATTTGTATCCCACCAAATTGTGCAATAGGTTTTATGTCTCCAAGTTTTTGTTGTGCCCCATTTTCGTTTTCTATTTATTATTCTGTTAAGGTGCTCTTAGGAGTTTAAATAACATTGATTCTATAAAAATACTTAATACTGTAATAATAATATGTGTTAATTATAAAAAAAAAGTGAAAAAAAATGTTACTATGTTGGATAGATAAGTTGGTCTAATTAATTTTGATGACTAAGTGTCGTATAATAAAGTATAATAAATCTGTTAGAAAACTTGTCTTTAAACTCCCACAAGTGATGTCAGAGGAATGTTTGTTGCGAAGCTCTAATGAAGAATAAATTGTGGATTATTTTCTGAACGGAATAGAATGTTTTATCAATTGTGGATATTTTGTACATCGGTTAGAAATCAGTTATATATTGAATGCCTATGGGGGATACGGAAAAATATTGTACGAACTGTGGCAAAATATTGGACGAGTCATAAGACTACTGTAGGTACAATATTTTGTCACTGTGAGTACAAATTTGCACATTTCACCCCAAAATAGGTGTTCAGCATTATAATTGCTGTTCAAATACTCAGAGTAAAATTAGGCAAGGCCTTGTGCCTACTAGGCCGGACTTTGTTAAACAAATTTAAGTTTGTCTAGGCTTAGGTGTACTGTACCTACCTTTTGACAGTTAATCTAGCCTAGGAAAGATCATAACCAATATGGCATCCAATATTATAGTCAATATAAATTAGGCATGGTCCTAATATTGTAACACATTTATTTGTCTAGGCTAGGCCTACAAGATAGACTAGGCCTATGAAGTTGCTTGACACCTAGCCTATGGATGCTTATCTAACATATGCACATAGTTAAACATTCACTGATTATGCACATCATTTATTTTTATGCTGTTCAATATAACTTAATATTGAACAACAAAACTAAATTAATAGAATAATAATAATAAATATTGTACTTAAGGGACCAAATATAGATGAATATATTACCATTTCTATGTTAATAGATGAGTTTTCTTTTGTTTTTGTCTAATTTTAATGTCAACTTTTTTAGGGTATCGTTTTAGTAACATTCACTGTTTTCTGTACACCAATGCACAACGTATATAATTGCTCAAGTCATCACAATCAAAAATTACATTTTAAAATATAATCTAAATTGCATTTTTATACTATTTAAATTTAAGAAGCATATCTACTATGTTTTATCAAAATGATATATCTACATTTTCTTTCAAAATGTATACACGAGAATACAAGTAAGTTCTAATTTTTTTCTATTATAAAACTTACTTTAAAGGGTTCCTTCGTGTTTACCACTTCTTCTCATACAAGGTTGGTAGTTTATTCTACTAATTCGAATCCAATTTCAAATTTTTGGGGATATTTGTGAGGTCTCACTACAAAATAAGTTGCATCATTGGTTACATCAGAATGAGGCAATCACAGAGTAAGTCTGAAGTCACATTTTTTGGGACATGTTGTTTTAATTAATTTTTTAGTATATTGACACTTGTATTTCATTATAATATACTTCTAGCTCTGTTATGATGCAGGTATTGGTTCCTTAAGCTCATTATACACTATCAAATTTTTGACAAAAAACTTTAATATGTCTTTATTTAGTCATGATGACATCACTTCATTACCGTACATGGGTATGTCATTACCAAATATGGGTATAAACATTGTTTCTTTAACACATTAAACTTCAAGCTTGTATCATTCTCTATTGAATACCAATAACTACATATTAAACACATTTCATACCATGAGATTCATTTTGTAGTGAGACCTCACATTTTGTTCATATCAATCATTGTTTTCATACAGACAATGTACATTTTGTGTGTATAATTTGGGAATACGCCTTGATTATTTATATCGTGCAATGGATAACAGTGTATAACATTTAATTTATTGAATCAAATGTAATGTAGCCTGTATTGTACGTATACATGTAGAAGAAAATAAAAACTGTGAAAAAATAGAGAGATATTGTTTTATTGTTATGTTGGACTATTTCAGTGTACTACACGAAGGATAACCTATCCTGTCTCACAGGCCTTACGGTCGGGTTTTCACTTTTATTGCTTGATTCCGTTTAAGGCGCTATTAGTGAGGTTTCGCAAACTTACGAAACACGAATACGAAAACGGATACGTCATACATTCTTGTAACATTTGAATAGAACACCTTAAATATCTGTCACAGTTGGTCAGTATTTTACGACGATTATCAACAATTCATATGGAGAAAATTTAATATATTTTTTAACACATTTAGGAACTTTCAAAAATTGGAGTGTGACGTATTCGTTTTCGTATTTCGTAAGTTTGCGAAACCTCGCTATTGACGTCCCATACTCACTTATTTTAGTTTAGCCGTAAGGCCTGTTAAAACAGTTCATGCGTGACCATTCGCAAGAAGGCAATGACGTATTTTGTCCCTCCGTATTTGCCGTGTAGGCAGTTCGAAATAATGTTTACAGTACGATTGACCAATCAAAATGTCTCCTTTCTGAGTGAACGATCTAAAAGCCTAAGCACCATTTGAGAGAATACCAAACAACAAGTTATACCTCTAAAGTATTCTCACTAATGTAATTTTGTACTGTTCTACTAAAAAAAAAACTGTTCTTATTTCTCGCGCAGTTGCAGTCGTCCATTACGTCGCCAAGGCCTAGAGATTTTCTTTTTTCCATGGGTAGACCCAAGGCTACTAAAGGCCTTGTGCGAACGCCAAACTTTGAGAGTGAATTATGCAATGGTATCACATGATTTTCGAATTCAATCAAACGTGACGAATTACACCCGTATTTCGTGTGAGAATCGTCACACTTGAATTGTTTTAACAGGCCATACGGCTAAACTAAAATAAGTGTGTACCGGACGTAGCGCCTTAAACGGAATCAAGCAATAAAAGTAAGGATAACCCATTGAATCTAAAGTCTTATTTCTAGTGGGGTCCTTCTGTTGGTGATTGGCCAATACATTGCGAGAATATCCCCTACTCTTAGAGAAATTTGTATTGTATAATATTTCAGTGTAATACACAACGGATAACCCATAGTCTGAAGTCTTATTTTCAGAGTGGTCATTCTGGTGATGATTGGCCAATGCATTGGGAGACAATCCAAACTCTTATCCGAAGAGTGTGTTGTGTGCCACATTGAGCCATGTTGCACACATGATAGGCTCCTTGGACATTTAGCCTCTGAAGATTAGTGTCCCTAATTATGTATAAAAACATTTTTATATTTATTTTTGGAAGACTTAAGCCGCTCCATGGTTTATTTTATTTTTTCATTCAATATTTTACTTCGTTTTTATCACTTATATATTTTTATGAATAACAATTTTAAACCTAATCTTAATCATACATTCAACAATAACATTTTACAGCATATAAACCTTTATATATAAAAATATTCAAAGTTTACAGTCTTTAAATAATATATTCAAATCTTCTAATGTTTCAAGTCAAAGTCTAGGTAATTTTTTTTATTAAAATTTATTCAAAATTTTCATAAAAAAAAAAACCAGATACAAAAATATAGATGCAAAGTAAAATAAAGCTCAAAGAGCTTGTAAAACATGGTGTCCAATATTAAAATGTTACATAGCCCTAAAATGAAAAAAAATAAAAATAAAACATAAATACAGTAGTTAAAAAATAAATAAGTGCCACAGTACAATAGCTACAATAAAATAAATGTCTATATACAAGATTAAATATTAAAATTTGTATTTGAAACTGATAAAATAGCATTACAATTTAATAATACAATGTATGTAATATTAAAATTTATAACTAAATAAATATCACTACGGTAAATAGTATTTCTAATTAAAAATAAAAATTAAAAAATTCAAACATCTATAGTATCATCTCTCTTTGTATAGGCTTCTATGTGCCAGCCCATAGAAAGTTTTTGAAGTCTCTAGATGCTCATACAGAGCATCGTAGAGTAACTGTTACTTTGAAGGGGACAATCCCACTGAAAAATATGTGAGGGGGACATGTCCCCTGTCTCCCCATCCCCTTACATACACCTGCACTGTTGTAAACATCTAATCATATAGTTAGAATAAAAACAAGTGTTGTATAAAATCTAATAATAGACTATCCTTGAACCATGTTCTATTGAATAATATGCTAGAATAATTCTTGTTCATATTATAAATTTGCATTCATTTTTCACTTTCATAATACCTTGTAAATTCCCTCTACTATTGCAAAGAAAATTGTTCATTTTCATTTGAAGCTTGAGTAATTCGGTCAATAAATTGAAATTTCGTATGCTAAAAAAAATTCATTTGAAATTTAACCCTTTTGGTCAATACATTAAATTATCAATCATTGAAATTGTCAAATTTTCATCAGATACTTTCCAATGACAATGTAATAGCAGTAGTTTATGTGACAATGAATTAGTAACCAAAATTTGAAATTCTTTGTGCCTCGTTTTTCAATTTTTCAAAATTAGAATTTTATTTCTATACTCCATGCTTCTGAAAGTGAATTAGGAATGTAGCAGATATAGGCTAGATATGATTCCAGGTTGCTATAATATGACCAGTTAGAAATTGCCGCAATTGAGAATATGATCCGGAAAGCAATTACCGTATTGTTCCTAATAAACGCCCCCGGGGCGTTACATTTTTCTGAAGGGGGCGTTTATTAGAGACGAATTTTATAACAAAAAAATACTACATCAAAAAGTCCATCAAAATAATATCTCATCAA